>UZAF01016286.1:31114-58683 GCA_900617895.1 Haemonchus placei | reverse complement strand
TTTGTGCCCCAATGATAGGCGCCAGAGTCGTTATAATCACCACGAATTTCGCCGCGCGGTTTGCCGCGTCCATTCAGTTCTGGGTGAATGTTCCGTCCCCCGTATGGAAGCAGCCACACACCACGAAGTATGAAAGCAGCCATTCAGTTGCAAACAAGGGGCAAGCGCCGCCCCCGGCCGTTCGCGAGCCGGTCGGCGGACTATGAAAGCAGCCTATGAAATGGATTTCACATGTAGGATGTCATCTCCATGAGAGAACACGGACGAACGCGCAGAACGGTCCCCTTTCTATTCAAATCTCCCGCACTTTCGGTGGTTTCCTACACGAAGCAAGGTTTGAAAGCTATTCATTCAGGGGCGTTCATTCCTTATAATCGCTAGTCTATTTATTTCCTTTATTAATGTGAAAGACCAAATTAATGGATCTTTCTGTGTTAGCACGAGAAGCGGTACAAATAGCGGTAGATTTTCCGATAGCCGATTTTTTGGTCAGTGGATTAATTGAATGTAGTTCGTTCAGTGGAGATTCTCCGAGAATCCCCAAGCCATTCATCGCACTCCTGCCCGGAATCTCATTTCTGAACCGTCGACGCCATGAGTTGTATCGATTGAAGCTGACGTGATCCGCGTCACCGAGTAAGGCGCTTTTCCCCACTCTCTTTCCCTGTTTTGTTCCGTTTATCATTCTGATAATGATAGCGGCAGTTCAATTATATCTCGTGTATTTCACATCAGTTTCCCCATTTTCCCACAGAGGAATTACCCATTCCTCACATTGTCTACTCGTTTCCTACATATCGACTTCGTAGTTCTTGTGTTCATCACTTTTTTTTCTATTCAAGAAGTTCAGACCTATCTAATTGTCCTGTGCTCATATTATAGGAATTTCTCAATTGCTCTTTTATTCAGGCCGCCTGGTGCCACCGGCTCCGTTCTCAGTTCAACGATTGAATGGAAGGTATCGTAACGACAAGGGAGCCAGTAGAGCAGTTGCTTGGTAAGTGAAAATATCTTTTTCAGAACTTACACCTTTATCCTTAATAGTTACGGTATACATAGTAATTAAACTGTCGAAGTAATTCATATCTTCGTAATGCTTCCAATCAAATAACTAATTATTTACACTCCTTGTGAAGGTTCGTTGTGTTGAACCTATCACGATGAAGTTATTTATTCCCTTTAATAATAATATAATAATATTATTATTACTAATATGATAATATTGTTAACAACATGAACGAAGGGGCTACGTCGGTAGGAGTCCTCGACATAGCCGAACTGAATAGAGACAGAGGAAGTAGGAGCAGAGGCAAGAAGGGTTCGTTATCACAGGCGTTACCTGTTCCATTCACTGCTCTGTTCAATTTTAGTCTTATCTAAGTTCATTATACGCAACCATCTAAAAATGAAAGTGTGATTTTCAGAATCGCACTCACCTGTGGTCAGTGATCCAGAAGAGGCAGAAACCTTCCATGATGAACTATCCGAGCAGCGCGAAAACCAAAACTGTGGAGATATGATTTTTGAAGGTGACGAACCCGAGGAACGAGGAGACCACGTTGTTGGATGTGATTTTGATTGTGGGACAGTCGATGTAATATGGTTGGCCAATAATGAACTAGATGGCGTAGCAATACGAAGGGGAAGGCAAGCTTATTCTGATTTAATTTTCTTTTTCGTGAGTGAGTTGATATGATGAGTGATCGTTTGGTTTAGTGGTAACTTTTATCCATCTGTCGAGGTGGGAGCGAACGAAACTGCAACTGTCCTAGATTCAAGTAAGTTCCCTTGGATTATTCCCTCCTCACGATTGTAACCGAATTGCTTTTCATGACGTTGCTAGCTTCTGGCCCTAGCGACGCTGCTACTCGGCTGCCTCCTCCTCCTTGTGGGCCACCATTTATGTATGTATGCATGTATGTAAACGCGTTTACAACGTTGTAGAACACAACAAGCTGAAGTGAGAAAATATGGAACGGTCATGTCAAACAAATCACAGTAGCTTGTTGTGTTGTGATCTACGAATGAAAATAGTGAGGTGCTTTATCGTCACGGATTGCCGGTAGGAACTCCCGACACGACCCCAGCTCATTATTCCACGGGTCGATGGCTCCGCATATCGGTAAGTCGTTTCAGACGTGCTTTTAAAGCGCACAATATTGCCTGTCTATTTCGTAATTCCATGCTTTGATGCTCCTTACATGCTTAATGGAACGAATATCTCTGAATGCCCAGCTATGTGTATCTAGGTCGAGAAGTCAACATGATGAACGACCTAGCTCCGGAGGTGTGAGCAGACGGAAACGCGCGGCGTGGGGAACATTTAAGAATGTTGAGGGAGTAGTGAAGAAAACGAAGAACCTCCGGCTCCGTGCTCACATTTTCGATACTGCGGTCCTTCCTGCTTTATACGCCTCAGAGACTTGGACACTACGAATGCAGGATGAACAGTTAGCGTCATTCAACGCGCTGTGGAAAGGACGATGGTCTGAATTTCCCTATACACGCAAGTCCAGAAGGGAATCCGGGGTTCCGAGCTCCGTCATCGAACGAAGATCAGGGGTGCCGTTGATCACGTCAAGGGATCGAAGATCAGGTGGGTCGGACACGTTATGCGATATAGTTATGACCGCTGGACCAGAACGGTTACGGACTGGATCCCTCGGGACGTCAAGCTAACATCAGGACTGACGCCAACAAGATGGTCAGACTTCTTCACGGAAGCTCTGAACGAAAGGAATGTTTGTCCCGTGTCCCTTGAGCGAGTACGATTCACTGGACTACTCTGGCTCGCGACAGGAACGAATGGAGACGTCAGTGGTGCCCGCTCGAAGAAATCGGCTATCAACGGGAGTACAGGTGATACAGGTTATTTCGTAATTTCTGTAACTTCATGAACAACTGATCTATATCGCGCAGCAGCCATCAGGCCTTTTTCTTGTTTGACAGTTTGTTCGAGATATCTTTCTAGCCCATGATAAAAACTCAGCTACTTTTTATTCACAAGAAAAAAAAANNAAAAAAAAATTCATTCCTTCTAAGCATTTCAGAAACTGTCATTAAGTTACGGCGACGTTGACTGCAGATCATTCCGTAAAACTGTTACAGAAGAATGTCAAGCTGACAACCAGTCTCCTACCTGCCCTTCGACTTCTGCAGCTCCAGAAATCTCGCGACTACAATCTCACTCACCACCTACAACTGCCGACGAATGCTAGTTTTGTATTTGCTTGTTCTTGACTTTTGATTGATGGTGGGCGTGAGTCAAAATTCTGTAACGTTGTCTCAATGTTAAGATTGTAGTTTGAATTCCCTTAACTTCTAATTTACTTGTCTTTCATACTTTTAGAAAAGGCGGGAACAAATATTTTCTCTTCGAAATAGCTCTTTGATTAACCGTTCTCAAATGTTTTTGGCTCGTATTCTTAGTAGTCGCCGGCATTCAAATTTCAAAATTACTACAGCCAGTGAGAATGTCATGTTTTCTCCTCAAAACGGGACTTCTTTAAGAGTTTTGTTTTCTGTTTCAGGTCATTTAAGGCCAATAAGCAGTGAACCACCACATCTTCATGAACCAGCGCATGCAACTGCTTCCGATGAAAAAATTTTTCCTGAAACTCTTTTAAACGAGAAGACAAGTGGGTGAGTGGGCAACGTTTACAAAAATGACTTAAGCAATTCATAAATCCTTTACCCTTCGGCTTTCTGGTATTGCTCTTCAGCAATGTCAAGTCTACTTCTGCCTATGGGGTGTGGAGCAGTAGGAACGAAATTGCCGCGTCGCGGCAAGAGGGACGCCGCGCGCAAAGGAACATAGCAGAGAATTNGCGGGTAAGAAATACAGCAACAAAGGAACTAATAGTAGAATCATGCCTAAAATAAGGATCGCAAATCGATCGAGCTGTATTAAAAACGCTAGAGCTGTAATAACGGCGAAGGAGTGGTCCGCGACAGCCGCGTGCGACGAATCGATTACAGAAAACCGTTCCTACTGCCCGTCTCCCCTGCCTATGTGCTCTGTTGTCTTGCAGGCTCCATTGTTGCGCTGCAGCCACCCGCACAACTGTTACCCCATGTAAGGCGGCCAACCACCTGTCATTAGTACTTTTCTAGTGATACTCCGTCTTTTTTAAGGATGTTCTAAACAAAGCCCAATATCGCTAAAATGTATCACCAACGTGCACATGAAGTAAGAATATTTCCGTAATCTGGATCCCCTCACTATAACTACGCATTTACCCGCTCGATTCGATACGCCACCAGCCGTTTTTCTGTCAGTAGTTGGGAATAAAACAACAATTTTAATGTGCCCTTTAGCACATAATACAGAACTACTCTCTATCTATATGATGTTCAGTTTCAGTTCCATATGATTTTGTCGTGTGCATTTCTTTACCTTTTTTACAGGAAACCATCATGGACTCAGCAAGAGGAAGAAATGGTCTCGGTTCCCGGTGCCGGTTCTTCTACATTCAACCCCTTGATTCAGGGGAAGCCTTGTTATACAGTGAACCATCTTCCGGCAAACACGTTCTTCAATAGTATGTTTTTATTTCTAGCGTGTTAGTGTCACACATTCAATTGACCCATTGAGATGGTTATCTTGAGAATGAAATCAGTTACAACAATGAAACGGTGATAGCAATTACATTGACATCATATGACATAAGTACCCACTGTCTACACCTGTATTATTTTTATTGCCGCAACGTAGAGACTTACTGCAAGAAATATTACTACTTTTTATAAGGGCTACTTCTAGGTGGTCGCACATCGATGTTTGGAGAAGCAAGATGTGATCTGCACCCCTCAAACATGTCTGGTTATGCCTTGCACCCAAATGGCATCCAGTTACCTATTCAAGCGAATCATCGAAAAGGAATCATCTCAATGAATCCAAATCACATACCCCACCAGCAACATCATGAATACGGACGCCCAGACGCAACAATGCCTTATCTCACATATCCACCGGTGCCAACTACTAGAAGCATGCCTCCACCCTATCTTGGCGATGGATTTCCGTTCAATCAGCAAATTGGCGCTAATCACCAAATCTCCGACTTGAATTCGAATGTTCTTCCTTATCAAATAGGTTTGTTTCACTAGTTTTTCCTTTCATCTTCGAATGCTGTAAATATATCTGTCCCGATACGCTGGAACCTTTCACATCTCAAGCCTGATACGTCGCCGATTGGTTTTCCCTTCCTTACAAATCACAGCACCGTACACTAACTAACATTCTGTATTGTAGGCCGGTAACCATGTTTAGCAACCACTACAATTACTGTTGCTTGCTTGGCTAGATCAGCTCTTGCGAGTTTGGGAGACCAGCTTCCAACATCCGTCAATCTTCTGTGAATACATAGTCTATTTCCGTTTGTTCCCGCCCAANGCGGGGGGGGGGGGGGGGGGGGGGGGGGGGGGTTATATCGTGATAGAATCCTCTCTAGGACTGACTCCTGCTATCGTTGAAGCTCGGATAAAGTTTTCCTTTTTGGTGCAGCCCACTTGCTGTGTGTGCGTGGATATTATTCTTATTCTACCACTCATTCATGTCATCATCACAGATGATTCGAGCTCCGGTACTCTTGAAGTTGAAGAGGGAGTTCTCAGGGACTTGTCATGTCCACTCCATTTCGTTTGGTGTCTTCTTCATTCCAGTAAAACTTAACACTTTCTCGAATTTCTCCAGCTTGTCGGACAATCCCTTGCTTGGGTTGGGATAGTATTCTGTAATCTCTTGGGAGAGTTCAAAAGGACAAGTAGTTCTGTGGAGATGCGGGTGCGTCATGGGTTTAGCGTTTTTGTAGGCTACCGAGTAATATACCATCATTTTTACATCCCGAATCTGAATCTGCCAAGTCTTCAAGACGAATAGATAGGGCATTCACTGTAATTTATTTTTGAGGGCAACGACGGCAGGAAGGGTTTGGATGCCAAGCGAGTTATGTAGTGACACCTGCTCCAGCTCCAAGGTAATTTATTTCTTCTCGATATGTTCGTTTCATCGCATATTCCAGAAACCAATAAGGTTATTACCTCAACACCCCTCAGTCTCTGATATTTATCCTTCTCTAACACTATACTTTTGGGCGCTTTGCTATACTGTTTTTTTTTTGTTTTTTTTTTTTTTGAAAAATTTAACATGAGTATATTTTTAAAATGCAACAGGATGTCAGTACAGGGAATTTTCCTGCTGCCTTTCACATGAATTAGGTTTGTACATGATTGTAAGAACTTCGTTCGCTTCAACAAATAAAAAAAAACATGAGACACAGGCGATGCCATATTTTTCTCCTTTTGCGATTTCACCCTTTCGGAATTGCTAGCGTCCAACCACTGGAATCACGGATCGTAAAAATTTGCATTGCTAAGTTTTTTTTAAAGTGAACTTATGGCTTCGAACTGTCCAACCATTTTTTTGCAGTGCCTTTGATCCTGTGCGTGATTTCACGCAATTATCTTTACGGCAAGACGTTTTCCCATTGCAACAGCAATTACGTGCCTCGTTTCCAACTGAACAGCCGTCAGCGTTTTCCTATGTTAACCAACGATCCAATGGCGTACCACCACCAGCCCCTCAATATCACGTTCCAGTCACATCGAACAAGGTTAGTTTCTCTAGTATAAAATGAGAGCCTTTTTCAATAGTGTTTTTTGTAACTTTCGTATTTATGGTCGTACTGTGCCCTCTTTATTGTATTGCCATGTAACGGTATATCTATGGTTGGTAATCCTCGGTACAAACAACCCATGGGTAAACATCAAGCAACAGAGAATTCAAATGTAATTCACCAAGCCCTTGCAGAGGCAGTGAAGGGTTGTGAGGGAGGCTCTTCTGTTCTCGCTTCCAGTTAAGTGTTCGTTTGTAAACATAAGCAGCCATTATTACAGGTATCTAGACGGCTGACTTGGGCTGCACTCCTCGCTTGTCGCGTCTACGGCGCGTCGAAATTACTTTCCACTCGTCTCTACGAAGTGGCGGATTTGTTCCTGAATTCCCACCATTCCAAACGCGCCACTGTAATGATTTTGCTGCAACCACCTTATCATTCACTGAGGATTTAAATTATGCACTTACATTGCGCAGGCCCCACGTGCGAATTGCAGCGAGAGCGGTTTGTTCATTGCCAGCGTATCGTTAAACCATCCGTTGTGAGATGGTGTTTGGGGAAGCTAATGAGTGTTCTAGGGCCATATTAGATATTCATACGATTTTTGTTATAGACCTCCATAGCTGATACGGCACCACGTCCACAGGATGTCACTTACGCGAATGACGGAGGTCGAGCTCTGAACCCTTTAGGTTTCCAACCATATTTCACTCCAACGCCATCTCAAGCTGTTACCAGTAACAATTCACTCAAACCTCGAAATGCTTGTGTAAGTTCGCGACTTTCTTCAACAATGTTCTCGATTACCAAAGAATCGTTTGTAGGTCGACGGAACCGAGCGAAGAGATTGCTGTCCACCTGCACTGAGTCCAACTACAGGACCTATCCAGGTACAGGCACGTCATTGCTCAATCTCACGAAGAGGCATTTGTTCAGGAAGCATGTAATGAGGACACCGTTGTACATACTCCTATCAGTTCCCAGGTGTCTTCGTCGTGCCCACCGCCGGCTCCTCGTAAGTTTTCGGGAGNGAGCTTTATCATGAGGGATATTTAATCAAAACAGACTACTACAGTTGTGGGGGTTGTTATTTCCGTCAGGGTATGGAACGCATTTTCTAACAGTACTCTCAATGGATTACTGAGTCATTTTAGTCCCAATAATTAATGAGCCTTTTGCTGGTTTTTCCATTATGCATACGAAAATAATGGCAAGGATGACACTTAGATCTGGTTTTCTTTGTAGTAAGGTTTTGAGTGTACTCTTTCTTTGTTCTTACTCATGCGCTGATTGAGCTGCAATGATTTTATGGCATTTTTTTCATCAAGTGTTGCTATAAATGAAGTTGAAGAACGGGCATATGCTGCTATTAACAGTCAGAGATAAAATTAACTCTTTTTACGATCTTGTTATATGCACAAAGAGTATATGAAAAAAGTTTTGGACAGAAGTCTCTAGAACAACCGACTAAAACAAAACAGCTTCAAACTGAATCATATATGATTAATGAAAGAAGTATAATACTAAACAAAAATTGCGAGTCGAACAAAGAAACGCCCCTGCTACTTTCAGTTATCATAACAAGAAAAAAAGCAGCAGAGCTCTCGACTGCAAAATGTAGACAGAATTTTTTGTGGCGAGCTAACCCTTTAGGCAGTATTTCTTGATCAAGTCACCAGGAACACTAACCGAGAAAAATACCGCTCTTGTATTTGATGTTGCAAGTACCCCCATAGTGACAGACGTATGAAGGGTGATTGAGTCCTGCATACCTACTGGTACTTTACCTATCAAGCTTTTAGCAGATTTTTAGATATTTCAAGTTTGACTTGACATCTTGAGTATTCATCCTAAACGATGGAATTTCTTCTAGCTCAGGAGCGGTCCTACGTTCTCTTAGCATCTTCTATGACGTCACCGAACGTCACAAAAGTAGAAGACGTTGTAGTCTTCAGAGCTCCCCGTCGGTTTGGGATGAGCTTGATGAGGAGTGCACGGTGTCCAAAGTAAGTATTTGAGGAAATCCAGAGAACTGATAGGGTGTCGCTAAAAAACGTTCAACTGTCTCATTTCATGCAAAAGATGGATTATCAAAATCGTTATTTCTAGGAGGCGTTCCCAGACCATTGATGTACTCGTGAGGAATAGCCTGAAGAACTTTGAATGTTGGTGATATGCTGATAATGATTATAAATTTACATTTGGATTTCATCCTTCTTTTATGAACGATTAAACTCTTGGTTGTAGTGTATGTTTAACTCTTTACTTAAATTCTTTTGTGAGAAAAACTTCTCGAACCTTGGTTTCAGTATCGACAGCTGTTTCGTCTAAAGCACCATTATTTCCTCCCACTTCTCCAACGAACAATGCTAGCGACAGTGTATGTTACTCTGAGATTTTTCGGAACTATATGTCTTTGTTGTTCTCGTACGTTTGACGTTTATATGTTTTATTTATTTACTATGGATGGTGACGTCGTACATATATGAAAAATTGAAGGCGCCAAGAGAAGAAAGATTTCGACCGCGTCCGTACCTCCCTGCTGTCAGATATCCCAATATGATTGATGTGAATTTTCGAAGACGACCTGGAGTAAAAACGGTATTCATCGTTCAACAAAAATGTCTCCGCTTCCCTCATGTCGATGTTCGCCCGTTTTCATTATAAATTTAGCCTGCACGCCCTCGTCATCTCTGCGATCAAACGAGAGAAGTTATTGGGAGAGTGTGTGCATACTTTCGAGAGTTTTCCAAAAGATTTGCATCGTAAGTTTTTCTTTCACTTTTTCTTTCTTATAAGGTGGTTGCAAATGACACCGTTCGATTCTGCTACGATTTCATTCATAAGTTTTGGATTCCCTGTATATTTTCTATCACTCTTGCACCTCATTCTAAAAGTATAGATTCGAAAAACAGTCTCATTTTCATTCATTTTCGACCCCATTTTTTGATTAGATCAGTTCTTGTTTTTGCAAGCTTTCACAAAGAATCCTTCCATTGATCATAATATACCAGCATTCCTGAAAAACACTTTTTACTTTCGCCCGACATTTGTTTTTATATAAACCAAACTGTGGAAGCGCCTCCATGTAATCCTTACTCTGAAGTGCTGTCAAAAGATTTCAGTCTTGGTAATAACATTGCTGGAACTCCATTCGAAAACCCCGATCGAATGGCTGCACATGCCACTGGATTTACTTTACCAACCATACGAAGATGTTCTGATCGGATGGAATCGGTCCCACACTGTACATATCGTCCAGGATCACTGCCCACGGTGAGATCACTGTTTTTTCTTTTGTTTAGTAGTTTTTTATTGCATTGGTTAGGTACTCTGAGCATTGCCTGTGCTAACCTAAAAGTAGCTGTTATAGGATGATGAACTTTCCAAGTTGTCGTTGACATTCGCCGATGAGCCGTGGCTTGCTCCTTTGAAAAATCGATGTCATTACTCTGCGTCCCGAAAGAGAACGAAAAAACCTTCACCGCCTTCTCCAGTCAGCTTGTCCGAAGTAGAGGTTGGTCAAGCGGTTCATTCGGAACAAAGTGCTGCACACCTACAACTTCGGTCAGAACTAGATATCCACATTCAGAATGGAACTTCGATAAATTTTCCTCTCCAGAACTCTACCAGTACCTGGAACGTGCTTACGAAGCATCTTGCCGTTTAGGGCGTATGCCTTCCCTCAACTTAGCCATAATTCCTTACGCGATACATATTCGCCACCAAAGTGTAGCAATACATCTCCCTGATCTCACCCTACTGCGACTGTGAGGTGAGACTCTCATATCTTTCTCTAGGCAATAAACCTGCGATTAAGGTTCTTGCGATTCTCATCGCCTATCTAGCCGCTTTCACAATTCCGAACTTGCGCTTACCTGCCCCCTGGTTGTTCATCAAGATGCCTTTACTCGCGCACTGCTATATATGAGCCTGTACTTCAGAGTTCCCTATCCCTTGTTTTATGGTCCCTGACAGTTGGTTTCACATTTCGGCTCTCTTCAAAACTATGATTGAAGGTTTAGACTCACTACAGACGAAAAGTGGTTTGTAAATGAGTAAGAGTGAAGTAGATTCAGGTGGGGTTCTGGAACTTCTCCCTGCAGACGGCGTCGCGCACGCCGCACCCGCCGCAGGATTGCGAGGAGAACGTCCGTTGCGCGTGTCCGTCGAAAGTAGGTCACCCCGCCCACTTCGCGCGCGGCGCATCACACCGAGGTCTCGAGATGACACTACAGTACCAACAAGTGTCATTGGAGCAAATGATTCGCATTTGTCTGTGTTATCTTCTTCTTGAACTGACTGCCGTGGACCAAACGCAAAGCGTATGCCCCAGTGACAATTGCGACGTCTGTCAAATATCGCGTGCCGACTCACCGCGTGCGACGGCTGCGGCGTGGCCTAGTTTCGACGGATACGCGCAACGAAGCGCAACCGGATTGCGATGGCAGATTGGAGCGCGCAATTTGTGAGGTAGGGAGTCCTTTAATTATTTGAATTGGCTGACCGCTCTCTTCATTTTCAATGCAGTCTTGATCGTCGCTTACATATGACGAGTCAATCTAATTAATCAAGTCTAATAAACAAAAGAAAAAGAAACAGAAAAAAAACGATCAAATCTAATAAAAAAGAAAGGCAATTAACGAAAAATTCCGTGTCCTATCGATTGGCGGGGAGGCGGGGAGAATACGGTAGTTGCAGTGACATTTGCCGCATGCCGCAAGGGAGAATGCCGCAATCGGGGAGAAGTTCCGTTACCCATTCAGGTGTGGTGAAGCCTAATGTACGCAGAAACTTAAACGACCCTTCAGATGTAGAGTCAGAATTCCGGGGCATTCCTAGTGTGTTGAAGAGTATAAAGTGCTTAGATAAAAGTTTTGTCAGAACTTCATAGAAAATTTTACTGCTCTGAATTCTTTTTTTGAAGCCTGTTTCTGGTTAGAGACCTTTCTGCAGAAGAGCAGAATCGAAGTAGTTCGTTTTTGAATACATGTTCCGACCTTAGAGCTCTCCGAGATTCACAGCACAAATTTCTGGATTTCGTTGTTTGGAAATAAACTCAACGCATACAACTTGAAAGCGATTTAAGTGCGAAAAGCGCATTCAAAATCTAAATTTTTCCAGAAAGAGCCTGAGGAATCTGGTGAAGAACCATTATCTGAAGTTGAAAAAGAGCCTTACGAACCGGAAGAAAATGATGATGGGGTCCCTAAACTGCGCAGATCTCAAAGGATTCAGAATCAGCGCAGGGCCAAATTGATGATGCGACTACGAGCAAAGAAGCATGAGGGAAAGACTCCGACCAATAGCAGTGTGAAAGGTATAAGGTCATTCGCCTTTTCAATTCTGAAATAAACTGATGTGCACTTACAGATCGAAATAAAGAGAAAGAAAGCAGTGATAGTGGTAAAACATCGAAGACGCAGTCTAAGATCGTTGCTACTCTGGACAATAAACAAGACAAGGGTAACACAACTGTGGAGACTCAGCCACTTGCGCCCGCAAGGTTTGAAATGCGGAAAAGGCGAAGTCGCCGCACGTCGTCACCTATTCAACTTACGGTAACTGATTTGTGCTCCTCTGAAGTATTTCATCTTTGTTCATTATGAATATTTCTGCGAATGAACCGCTTGGCTTGATTCCAATTGAAGATAAATAAAGCTTATGGTAAGCGCCTACTACGGTAAGTAGGGGTTACCAGGACGATCGGTGGTCGGACTGGTTGGAGCCAAATTAACACCTTTTGGAACGACAGCAGTACAGTAAACTGGTGTCCATTTGGGGTAGTAAAAGGTGACTACGCGAGAATAATGCTGTAAAGTCCTAATCGTGGCGAAGGGACCTTCTCTTACTGAAGAATTATCAAAAGTAAGGTCATATACGGGCAGCCCTTCATTTTCTGACTCTTATCCCAATTAAAGACATTAAGCAGTTCATTTTCCTTCATAATCGCCACATCGGTCGCTGCACTTCTGTAGAGGCTGTAACAGTTTTCCATAGAATATTTCCCTTCGGAACACCTTTAATTTCTAGGACTCAAAAAGTGATCATCGAGCAGTTCATATGGTAAAGCGTTCGCGAAGTGCGTCGAGAGTCATGGATAGTTGTACAAATGTAGCTCGAGAAATTTCCATAATTGACCTCACTAGAGATAATGAGGATGGAGCCGGGAATTCGAAGGAAAAGTCACATCGGCCGGCGGATGTTTCAACTGCTGAAAACAACGACCGATCTTGCTAGGCTAGTACCTTGTTATCGCTTTTGTTTCTTTTCTTTTCTTTTTTTTATCGAGCGTTTTTCCATCAGTTATGAATCAATCTAGAAAACATTAGTTATGAATCGTTCTAGAAAATAAGTCTGGTCGTTTTCTAAGCCTGCGCTCGTTGTAGCGCTTAGCGTGGATCGCTTTAATTTAGCGGGATTGTTTTCTTTTTCGTCCTTACTGTACGGTTTGTTCTATGGATCTGGTCAGAATTATGATTAGCATTAGATTATACATACACTGTATCATTGTTCTGTTGAGCTGTTGAATCTGTATGCTCCTTCCTGCTGTTCCTCTCAGTGTCGCGTTTCTGTGCGTTGCTCACCTTTTAGCTGTATCTTTTGAATGATGTGTTTATACAAATATTTGAAACTATTTCTAACATTACTGTTACTAATTTTGGTTAATAATGAACTTGTTCTTAAACATCATTTCTGTGATGTATATTGCACGCTAAATTTCCTAAAGGGTTATAAAGAAGCGTCATTGTCGCTTCTATGATTCGCCAGTCAACCTTCTCCTGCTTACAGAGTCACTCGAATATTCGGAAGTCCGCGCTGAAATGTATAGGTCAGGATGCGCCACATCGGTGGCCTCGTCGAAACTACTTCTTTCAAATCTCTGCGGCCTCGAACAGTTGTGTGGGTTATCTCCTACAGATCAAGGATGAGGTATTCTGACATTGACTTCCTCCCCTCAGAGAACAAAAAGAAACTTTTGAACATGGCTCTTTGGAAGCGGATTCTCAGGGTCCCAGCTTGTTAACTCATTCAGTACTAGTATTCGAAAGTGCAGTTCATGTAAATGTAAACCTTAAAGTCCGAGGCTTTTTTTCCTAAACTATTCTGGATGGTGATCATGTCAACCCCAATCGGTAGTATTAAGTGGCCTCTTGTTGAGCATATTTCGTTTCGTTTGTTCATTCCTGAACATATACTAAAATTGGAACAATACAGAGAAGATTAGCATGGCCCCTGCGCAAGGATGACACGCAAATCCGTGAAGCGTTCCATATTTCGGACCCTTGTGGAGAGCATGAGTATGTGATGGCTTTATTACAATTGACAGTACACTTCACCTTCGTACTAATACTAATTTTATGATTTGAGCACTGGATCTTCCTTACTCTCTGGATTATTCGATTGAAAATATAGCAGAAGCAAAAATAGAAGAATGTCGGTGTTTTTAGCAGAATTGTCCGAATTTAAATAGTCTCTGATTTTGAAGAAGTTTCACAAGTTCGAATGAGGTACCGGGACGGGGCCAACGATCTAATTACTACTAGGAAACAGTAAGACGCTTATTAAGTCAGGATCTATTGGGAGTCACAACAATTCAAAATAGGCGATTCAAAAGGTTGAGCAAATATTTCAGAAGTAACGAGGTGTGCTTGATGGAGAGAGGCGGAAGACTTCATTTTCACTGACAACTACTTATAGAGAAGCTTGTGTAATGCACTACTCAACTCAGACCCAGACTCAGAATCACTTTTCCCTCCTCTAGCCCTACACTCAGAAAAGAAAGGAATTACTCCCCTTATAATGCGATTCTAGTAGTCTTACCCTATCCAAATTCTTCGCCCATCCGGATCGACCTTGCGTCCTACCAGTCTGCTTCTGCATCTCTTGGAGGTACATCAGGCATCGTAAACAGCGCACGTGCACGTGCAGAGGTCAAGCAAGAGCTGGCTTTGGCACCCTGGGTGATGGTCGTGGTACGGTAACTCTTTAGGTCACCAAGTGCAGCTGTACGAGGAAAGCATGGGATACGGTAGTATGAGTAAAATATTTTGCTAAAGCTTTTGAGTTTTCAGGCTCCTTTTCTGTTCGATTCACTCGGTTTCCTCTCTTACTGATCACCTTTTTCAACTACCATTTCAGATGAATTAGTAGCAGATACTTCTATATGCACATCAAAGGGCCATTTCCAAGTTTTCCTTAAATCACTCTCAGTTTTGCTTTTAAAATTTCTTTTTGTATTTTGAGAAAGGGTGTGCAACTGTCCATCAGTACTCCAGATGCAAGACAGACTTACTTTACGGATGAAAAAGGCAACGAAGCTAACAATCAAGAAGAAAACCGCTGCTAGCCCTCACCTGCCCCTATTTTGCCCCATGGGCAGAGTTTGCTCTTCATTTCTGCGAAGGAGACGAGTTTCCGATCGGGAATGCTACGAAAATTGCAGCAGGCAGCCAATAACAGAGGTCGGCTGACGATAGTGGGCGGGGCATTGGGCGCAGGCCCGAGATTTCGCCCGTCCATTCACACCCGTTTTTGTCAGCTGCCATAAGGAGGACTGGCTCGAACCAGTTCACTTCCTCATTTATTTTCTTATTACCAACTCTTTTCTTCTACTTCTAACTGCACTGTAAATAGTCTTTTCTGCCTTCTCTTTGCTTCGGTGCGCTGAATTTATTTACTACTTCTTACTGTTTAGAAACAGTTCAGGCCAAACTTCGGTAAACCCTTAGGATCGCTCAAGATGTTAAGTGGATTGAAAGCGGCATTAGAAGCCACAGCCAACATGGAGCAAGGATATGGAGGTAACTCTAGTAAGCTTTAAAATTTTCGTACGCGTTCCGACAAGAGGTTGCTCATTTTAAAAACAATGGACAGTAACACACCAAATAAATTTGTGGGTGAAATAAGCAACCAAGAAGATGATGCTTGGTGGAATAAGTAGCGTTCGTTTTTATATAATTACAAAGGCATCATAAACCTCTGTAATGGTTTGGATATTTTCTTCTATTAGTATGGTTGTTTCATACGTTCCTTAATCCGACCGTAGAGTGGTTCAGTAGGAAGTTTTCAAGGAAGGACTAATGACAAGTCTATTCTTATCTTTCTAATACCTTTTTTCTTTGGTGAAATTGGATTGGAAGTTTGGATTGAAAGTGATATTTTTCAATTTCCTTATAGAATCTCTGTTTTCCTATAGTTTAGTGACTTCATATTTTGTTTGGACCTTTTTGTTACTGCTGTTATTTCACCGCAGTACGCGTTCCGAAAGTCTCACAAGGTTAGTGATTTAGGACAAAACTTCAGTCCCACCTGAGGCTGAAGTTCTGTCCATAAATCGCCTAGTGTGACTTCAGATTATCTTAAGAATATTAGATTGGCAGCTGAGCGATTGTGTCTATTTTAGAGTATCCTACGCAGTAACCTGTTAATATTAAAATATACTCAGGTGTATATCAACCATGAAATGCTAAGGTTTCTAGCCTATAAATACAAATCATTTTGAAAAAGCGTAGTTATTCTCTAAGATAAATGTTCGAAGTTTTAAGATAGGAGAATATGCAGCTACATAGTTGCTCACCCAACAGAATGATTTCTTTGGAACTGCTCAGGTTGCTTCCAACTAGGTGTCCCTTTTTCTTGCATTTCGAGTTGTTAGGCTGCTGCAAATTATACCTTACACTTATATAGGTCCGCGATATCTTTTATCATGCAAAAACAAAAATAAATAAAAAGAGACTGTGAGAAAGTCGGAGGTATGATCGGGTCATCAGCTTGTAGCTCAGCTGATGCGGATCTTGAAATTCCCAGTAATCAAATCATCCCAAACGAGGGACACCAAACCTAAAACTTTGAAGTCAGTTCATTTTTTGAAGTTCTACTTCATTTTATGGCTAGATTGTTGGGAGGAACAGAAACTTCAATGCTTTTCATAGTTCAAACATGATGGATGATCGGATTTTACCCTTTTCACTTTGATGGAACGCCTTTCTTTCTGAACGTTTATTGTAGACAAGAGGTTTCCTATACTATGTGGTTTTTCGGTTCAAAAAGTTCATTTCAGCTTGAGTAATTTGACTGTAACCCTCTGCATCTCTTTCAACTATCCAATTCTGTCGGAGAACTTGGAACCGGTGAAGTGTTACATTACCTAGCTTCATTTTGTAGTAGATATAATTGATTGGTCTACTGACTAGAAGTCATCGGAAACGGCATATGCGAACCTGCTGAACCTTTCCTGCTCGAGTGAGTAAAAAGAGAACTTGAACGTCGAACTTCTTATTATGTCAAGCTTTAACATCTGTTTTCCTTAGAGTAAAAAATCATGATTTTCTTTCTGTTTTTTTTAACTCGCTTGAAATATATTAACATATCTTATTTGCATTTATTACGTTTTTTGGTGATCTAACACTTGTTCCCACGTAGTCATGACTTCCATTCTCACAAGGGGTACTGTACTAGACTGTACTATTTCGTAACTCTAATCGTGCATGGGTGGAGATGCGCGGAAGGCTGCAGTATCTGGCTGTGAACGTAACTACGTGGCACGGGTAGTCACGACAGTATTGGTTAGTGAAAAGCACATGGACTTCCACAAATACGGAACGAGATCATTTTGCATACATGAGCAGGAAAGGTAGATTATAGCAGTAAGCCTCAGTTTCGATTCTGAAGAAAAGGAAACTTCTGTGTGCTATTTCCAGTCTTAGTTTGACCTTGTGAAAATTTCATAGGAAAGGTTTGAATGATTGCTTCACGTATTCGTTTATCTATAGAAGGTTGCTTGCGTGCTGTGGTAACTTTTCCCCGAAGGGCGATCGCGCGCGCTTGAATTTCTAATAGGAGCATACTGTAATCGTCGCGGAGCCATCGTGGGAATTCGGGACAAGTACTGTCACCCCAAGGCGGCATCTTTGTCTTACATTAAAATTTTATAGACCTACCTTACTAGAGCCTACCATTTTCAGTAAAAGGATCAATAAATCGGTTTATTCGGGTCCGTCGAAACTACTATTCTTCTGCAATGTGAATCAGTCGGTATATATTTAATCTTCCTTGGGGTGTGCCTACTTGGTTCAACCGTTCAGCACAGCAACCGAGCAGAATTTTTCGAGTATTAGGCATGGAATGTTTCTCTTTCGTGTTTTTCGCTTTCTGCGATTCGATTGAGTATGACTGGTTGGCTGTAGTGGCTGGAAGTTCGTGGGGACTGATAATAATTCACTCTCTCAGCGGTGTCAATTAGAGGAGAACCTAAGGCCTGAAAACGAAGGCATTGGGGGCAGTGAGTAATGTTCCAAATGATTACCACGAAAAGAAGGAATCTGTATTTAGAAAGTGTCACTTATCAGTTTGCTTTTAGGGTATCACGATGGTAATCTTCAATGTGGTGTAGCTGACGAGCGAATACATACGAACTGGTCAGGTTTAGCTGGCGACGAGTCTTCATTGAAAGAAAGGTAACTCTCGTTTTCAACAGATTCAGGCAGTAAAATCAGTAAAATAGATATTGTTTTCATTTGTTGCTCATAAACTACTTCGGTGGATGCTCTGAGAGCGGGTACTAACTTCCTCATATTAGGTCAGAAGGTGGCATCAATACGCACTTTCCTCCTACAAATGATCGTACAGGTACCACACAAGGTTCGTTCAAGTTCTTGGAGGTCAAAGGAGATTAGATTAAAGGAGGATTCACACGGTTATTACTATTCGCTTTTTTTAGCTGATATGACCCTACATCGTTCTCGAATTCCTTCTATAAGCATCGTTTATCCCGCACCATCGGTCCTCCACTGTGAAGGTCGAGCGGCTGCTGATTGCGACTCTCTTTACTCTGAGAACGGCTATATGGGGAACATGGAACTGTACTCGATGAATGATGCGTTATACAATGGACAGCGTGTAACAATGAATAAGGTTGAACCACTTAGCTATCATCGCCAAGACTTCAGCGATATCTCTCAAGTTTCCCGCAGACAGTGTGAGTTGGTTACTACACGAACTAACTATGAGGAATAAAGGGAGGTTTGCTTGCCGAAATTATAATGAGGATTCTGAGATTGCTTCTAAGTTTGTTCTCAATGTTGGAGATGTTTTAGTTAAAATTTGCAGCTGACGTTGATGTGAGCCAGTCTGAACCTAATTCCACAAGCTACTCAAGTGGCTATTCAAGTTGCGACAGCTCGTCAAGGTATGGGTGATATACAAATGAATAACCAGCAAGTTTGTTCCCTTTCGTTGTTGTCTTTCCGAACCCCTCCCTTCCTTCAAATTGCTCATCCACCGCCTTTAGAGCAAAATGTCTCAAGGCTTGGCGACATTTTTAAAAGAAGACTCAAAAGTCATTACTTTCAGCCCTTGCAATATAGTCAACGAGTCTTCACTCAACTCAACGCAGGATAGTTCTGAGAGTTATGAACAAATTCATCCTCTGGACGGCCCGTATTTTGAAACGAATCCTCAAAAGGGCGTAAGTTTTTTTACCCGAAGTTCTAAACCTAAACTTGTTTTCAAATGGTTTTTGTGGTCATCTCGCGCATTTAGCGAATTCTGTCATAGCAATTTGTTTGTAAATCACATAAATGGAACAGTGAAGCAATTTTTCATAGTCATATCCTTCTTAATATATGATTTTCTCTTTTATCTTCAAATTTTGTGAAAAATAGCTTATAAAATCCAGCTAGCATGTACTCTTTATGCAACCACTGTTTTTTCAGAAAAGGGCATTCGTTGAAGATCTCTCTTATAGTAACACTCAATACGAGAGAAAGAAGCATGCACGTATTGAAGTGGCGAGAGCGAGACTGCGCGATCCTTTTGAGGTAACCTGAAATGCTGCTCAGCTAATGCTCTGTGGTTATCATCGCTTCCATTTCAGCATATTAAAAATGAAATGTACAGTATGTATGTTTTAAACGCAGAGAATCGTGAAGAGCTGGACGATCGTGAGTTTCCACATTACAATATGTTTTTTTCGGTACGATGCAGTTTCCTGCCATTACTGTCGCGAAACCTAGTAGTAGTGTTAGTGTAGGCGACACCAGCAGCTCACTGTCAGTTTCCGACACCATTCTGTCATCGAGCTGCTAAAATCTGGTATTGCCTATTTTAATCCCGTCTAGCCACCAAGATTTCATATCATCTCGATTGTACATTATGTATTGATATATTGAATATGAGAATCATTTTAATTGAAAATCTTGCTTCCGGTACATCCCAAATTTCAAGAATTTTAGTTTGATTCTGGGTTTTAAAAGGATTTTCATGAATCCCTTGTCGACGCTAGTAAAATGTCACCTTTTCATTAAAAGTCTCAATTTTTTTGGATGAAACGAATTGGTGACCGGAAAACAAAAGTAGTGGTTTTGATCTTATCCTTCGGTGTAAAAGCTGAAACCAAAATATGCCTTTGACACTCTGATGTCAAAATTTTATCACCATGAGATACTACCTTAATATGGTTATACATTATTAAACTATTAACTGCTGTAGCGAGTCAATTTTATGCTTGATATGAAGAGATTCGTGGGAGAGACTGGTGAAGAAACAAACGGTCCAGAATCTTCACCATCTTCTTCACTGAATTTCCTCCGCGCAAACCCGAATTCAGTAGGACTAACAAATTTGGTTGACATACATTTTGATATCGGTGCCGCGCATGATGGCTGCCTTTACTTATGGTACATTTTAGGTTTTTTTTTTGCTTATCTCCGCAGATGTGGGTCCCGATTCTGTTTTCCGCTTACCCTCATGGTTTTCCCTTCCCAGTATTATATTCAACTTTTGGTTTCCTCTGTCTAATCTAACCCTTTATAAATGCAGTATAACCGATAGTCAACTGTTGTTTAGTAAAACAAATCAGTTGGTGTTGTCTAAAAAGAGCAATAACAAGAGGGTAGTATCCTTTGGCTCATTTTACGTACAAAACTCCCTTTTTGCCAGTACAACGATATAGTGATTGCCCAGTTGACCTAGGAAGTTTTAAGAACAAGGTTTTCAGGCTGTGACACACTGAAAACAAGTCTGGAGACGGCTGTCGCTACTATGTCGGGGGAGTGTTCGAGAAAAAAAGTTTCCAGCGAAATGTGGTGCGGAAGGAATGGCGGAGGACCACCACAGGAAAGGTGAGGTTGAGTTTGAACCATGAAAGAAAAAAACGTGATGACTGCATCTTCGCTACTAAGGATCTTGCTATTCCTCATACTTTTTGGAAAAGGGCTGAAAGCTTGGTTTTTTGTAGCAAGCAATGTCATGGTGTGGAAAGTCATATGTGTGAACAAATGAAAAGTATTGTTGCGAGGACACGATTTTTCTTCCATTTATTCGCCAAGGAATTCAGAAAGTCAGTCGCAAAAACATATTTGTTGTAGTTTCTTTAAAAAACGTGTCTGTTGAAGATTGAGTAAAAACTCCAACGCTTCTTTCCGCGACCCCGACTACTTGACTGCTCATGCCACTGGGATCAGTGTCGCTAACGTACGCAAATGTGTCGTTCCACTAACGAGAAAGACTTGCTCAGGAGACTGTTCAAATTCGAAGAAGGTTTGAGAATGCTGTTTTCCTCCCTAATGTAATTCTTACGAGTGCTTATTTTTCGTTTAGAAAGAGAGTGTCCAACTTATACCTGCAACATCATCGCGGATAGGCTGCTGTGAATGTGATACAACTTCTTCTAAAAAGCGAGTGAACGCATACGTTCAGACAGAGCTGCATCTTGGAATAAGAGTGAGGAGCGATTATTATAATCTTTTTACTTGCTATATGTCATGCGCTGTTTCTCGTAAGCAAAGCTTTGAGACCCATTTCTCTCGAAATTTCATAATTCCACCGATATTTTATTTGATTGTTGGTGTATGTTCGATTTATTAGCTGGTTGATTTTATCTTTGAATCTTTCAAGAGAATTGGACTACCGAATAGTGACGGCAAAACTATCGTTGCCCCAAAACAACGCAAGCTGTTTTACATCACAGCCAACAATGTAGGTGATTTCTAGGGATTTTATTTTTGAAAATGCTTGTTCCCGTACACGAACGTCATTCGGCAATATGAATTGATACTGACTACTTTCCGCAGGGTGGCACTTTCAAATCGCTAATTACATGAATAACTAGTCTGTCAGCATGAACAGAGGCAGTGAATACCACAAGAATGTCGCAAGAAATCATCACAAATTCATTTTGTTGGGTGTTATCATATCCGAAAGAAAATCTCCATACCGTTCTACTCAAGTCATCGTAATTTTCAGGATGATTCTGCCATCAAAAAGAAAAAGGATTGTCGTGTGAAGTTTTCGTTAGCATCTTCCAGAACAGCACAGATCATAAAGGTGAACTCTATTCGGTTCTCTGCGCAAAACGCTCTATTTCCGATGTTTAACTTCATACTCAATGAAAAGAGCTTAACAGAAAAACGACGTCAGTGAAGAGTCTGCTGAGCATCAAGTATTCCTCGTAATAAACAAATCGGAAAAGGTTGCCGGCGCTCCAGCTGAAAGACGGTGGTCGTCAAGGATCGAGAATCAGCCGAAGGTTTTTTATGGTGTCATACCACGAAACAACAAGAAGGTCAAAGTGGAAAAACTCAAGCAAGGTATGATGGAGCCCCGCCGATGACAACTTCTTTCATGAGTGGAGTTACCATTCTTATTGTTTTTTAGTTTTTCGTCGTGTTCGGGCCGAGATTTGTGGAATGTGGCTGATAAATTGATGGATTTCAGATGATCTGATCAATAAGCAAGTTGAGTGTGTGCAAGAATGTGTACCTTCACAGCCTTCGTCACCGCGCCGTGCATCACAAAGGAGTCGATGTCCTCGTCGTGCTTTCTCACCATCTCACGTTAGCTGCTTGTTCGACTCTTTTTGATCACCATTCATCAGTAAGCTTCTTCAGAAGCCGGGATATGGATCATTGACAATTGTTCCCGTTTGCCGATTCAGATTCATTTGGAAGAAAAATTCAGATCATTCCGATGTACTTATCGAATTAAAAGGCCTGAAGACGTCATTTGAAGAGAAACCTGTAGATTTTTATATGTAAACGGCGAGTTGAGCTTGAGCTTGGCTGTGCTTTTCTACTTTATTTTTCCTCGTAATCTCACTTAACATACTACTTACTCATCGTTTTTCTCATTTGACCCATCGTTTTTCTGTTGTTATTGGTAGCATAGCTGATAGTTTTCTTTTTTCAGACGGTCCCATGTTAATGTATCAGTGTTGATCAATTTCATGAGGTTCTTCTTAGGACTACATAGGGAACCCATAGCTCATAGCTGAAGTCTGCAGTACGCTAATATTTTTACACTTAGCTCTTAGAGCATGAATCTCATTTTTGTTGCCTCGAAATCATCAGATAATAATCGATCCCTGTTCAGTTTTGCAATTACTTATTTCTATTTGATAGATCTTTTACTAATAATTTTTCGAAGATGTATTCTTTTGTTACTCATTTCAATTATTTAAAGAGTTTCTCTGAAGTGTTCGTTCCCTCTTGCTGAAAGGTCCGAGGTCTTTGTCAAATTCCTATGCACAAGGCCGTCTACAGTGTCCGCTTTACTTGTCCTGCTCTGTCGCTAAGTTTTCCAGGCTACGGTCATGATAACTGTTGCCAGCGCTGCTTTCATAGTCCGCGAGTGAGCGCGCGAGCCGGGCGGGAGACTACTCGTCCGACGGTATCGACCAAGATTCTGTTGCGAACAAGGGGCAATCGCTGCCCCCGGCTGGCGCGCTTGCTCACGGGCTGGCCGGCGGACTATGAAAGCAGCCAGCCATGCTTCTTGAAATACGGTCTACAAAGTTTTTACCGTAGCAGATTACCTAAATTCAAGGAAGACAGAGATGAAACCAAACGCAGCTTCGACAGCCTTATAACTTCTTCCAAACAGAAAACTACGCCGTGCAGGGAATCTTCTGCGCGGTCTCGTTCTTTGGTTTAGAAAGGCTATAAAGCTGCGGAATGCTTTCAATATGACACGCCGATGCTTCTTTCGAGCTGTGTTTTTACGAATATTGGGGAGTAGTAAAGCAGGCAATGAATACGCTTCCGAAAGTTACTTTTTAGGTAGAAAGAACAGCAAGATTGAAAAAGATGTATTATGTGTTTGTGTTTTTTCAATTTAGGCTTCCTTTCTGATTTATCATACGGCATATGAATGACCCATGCTCTAGGAGAGTGCATCCGAGGCGATCCCGGGGCGCTGCCAAGGGTTCGAAGCCTCGCCCTGGCCTTTTCTTTGGAATTCTTCGATGCTCGAGTTTTTCGGTTCATACCCTTTGTGGACCAGTCTACTAAATTTACTGAATAACCAGAATTCAGTGAAATAGAAACGAAAGTAACGAGTGCAATACACGGTGGTCTCATGAGCACTACTGAAGGGGAGGCGGTCGTTTGGCGCGATTCCTCCCGTTAGATGCGGTTTGTGAGCTGGAGAACTCGTCTATGTGATTGGGCAACCCAATGCCCATCCAACTGATAGAAGCCCGACCGATGGCGCCGCTATTCTTAGGCGTTAAATTGGGGATCAGCTTGTATTCTGCCTATCATCGATCGGGCTTCTATCAGTTGGTTGGGCAATGAGCCTCGATCACCTGGACGAGTTACCCAGCCCGCAAACCGCGTCGAATGGGGGGCGCGATGGGAGGGATCGCGTCAAACGACATGCATCCCTACTGAAAAGAGCAAATTCATTTGTGACAGCTCAAATATTTGAATTGTTCAGCCCAGAATTTCGAATTGTAGGACTTTGGAATGTAGCCACTTTCATTGCCTTTCTAGACCTGACGACATGGGGTTAGGATGCTAGATATCGAAACAAGTGCCTGACTTCCCCGTGGAGTCTGCCCTCCAAGTGACGGGAATGAAGTTACACACTTGTCGCGTTGGTGTCATTGAATACGTATACTCGAAATTATATTTGTCACTAGAATTTAGATATCGTTACAGATCGAGTACTGCAGCTGGTTGCACTGCACTTTGCTGTGAACAGTCTAGATCTCAAAGGTATGGAAGGAACGACAACGCTGCCCATTGAAGGTATGGTTAAGGTGTGGTCACAAAAGTTAGGGTAACTGCGTGTCGTATATGTAGTGAGACAACTAGTTAAGGCAATCAATTAAGCCATGACGCCCGCGAGGCAACTAGTNCGAGTACTGCAGCTGGTTGCACTGCACTTTGCTGTGAACAGTCTAGATCTCAAAGGTATGGAAGGAACGACAGCGCTGCTCATTGAAGGTATGGTTGAGGTGTGGTCACAAAAGTTAGGGTAACTGCGTTTCGTATATGTAGTGAGACAACTAGATAAGGCAACCATTTAAGCCATGACGCCCTGCGAGGCAACTAGTTAAGAATCTCTGCACGCTGTGAGCGATTCAGAGATAACGCCCACACCTTTAAGCTTATGGCAAACCAGCTGACGCTTAGTGTTGCTTCTTTCCATGACAACTGCATAAAGATTTACACATGCACTGAAAGTTCAAAAGAAATTTCTTAGGGAGGGGTCGATCTTTTCAAGTCAAAATGTACTGGAGATGTTGGTATATACTTAAATCCCATGCACTGACGTTTTCTTCCTTCCTTCCCTCTCTATTCCCTAGCTCCGTACTCCCACCCCTTCTAGCCCTCTTGACGCTCATTTCACAGTTTTTGAGTTTTCAGCAGACAATCCTCGGATAATCTAAGAACACCGGATGGGAGAAAGTATTTGGAAAACCCAATTCAAGGTGGGATTCTACGTGTGTTCCGTGAGTGCTGTGGAGGCACCAGTACCTCTACGCCCATTCTCACACCCAGTACTCTGTCAGGACTTATGATTTTTTTCTTAATTTTACTCCAGAGAGGAGGAGGTGTAGTGGCAAGTGGCGCACTATCTCATGTAAAGTGTGAGAATCGAATCCGCCCAGGTCAACTAAGCCTTCCATACCTCTAGAGTCGGTTAATTGGTACAGGACATGTCTAGGAGCGTAGAAGTACAGATCTGTAGATTGACTGCCCGATGCAAGTCATTGAATAGGCCACATGCGGACTAAAATGAAACAAGTGTTCTGAGTGGAAGTGGAATGCACGGCGCATCCCAACAAAGAGAGAGAGTGAGTTATTGGCGGTAACGACTTTAATATTGCTTTACAAACAGTTACAACTGCTGTGAAGCATATCTATCTATCTATGTACTTTCCTTCTTCTGTCACTCTCATCCAATCATTCAGTAGGAAGCTCGATCAGCCATGCTTCTGAGAGTAGACCGTTCTTGAATCCGACCAATCCCATTTGGTATGCGCCATTAATCGACTTCTATTCGGAATTTCAGGAGCCTTTGAATGCGTGTGGGCCAATACAACGACACCCTGCTGCCAGACGATGTTCAAAGCAAAGCCTTTATCTCTCATTACTATCTGCTTCCAATTTGTCGACCTCGGAGACAATGAAGCCTTGATTGGCCTGGATTGTGTCGATCCGGGATTTGATCCTTGGACTACGCCTACGTCAACGATCCCCTAAGCACTATACCACATTCACCCTAATCTACAGCTCTGAAAAAAGATGAATTAAGATACAATTATCAGGAACCGACGCTGATTGGATACCATAGTTGGCCCATCCTATCGATCGTGATCCGAATGGATAAACCTCTCCATTTGGGTGCCTGGTGTAGTAAGTCCGTCGCGTCCTTGACATAGTGGGCGCTATTGATCACAGTTACCTCGTTCATTTATCGATATCACTCACTACTTTTTGCTACTGCCCTCCGATTTATCATCAAAGAACCTTTTGTACTAATAAGTAATAATAAATGAAGTGCATCAATCAAAAACCTGTTGGACGAGTTTCGCGCTCGAAACGAAAACCACTGCACCGAATCGATCGCCAGACACCTACACTCACTTGGTGTTCGGCTGTCCTCTTATTCGCATTTGTCTTCGCAATTTTTTCTCCATACATTTCCTCTAGGAATCATGTTCTCTCAGTAATTCATGGGTGAGGACTGGTTTCATAGTAAACCAGTTAGTTCATTGAAGTAACAAGACGTTAATCAGCATAAATTCTTTCACTGAAGGGACGATTTCGTCCCAGAACGATGTTAACATCGATCTCTTTCTGCACTGGCTTTGCACAGCCCATTTTTCAAATCGAATTTTTCTCATTCACCACATCCTTGCAATTGAAATTCTCTCAATTCTGGGATTGATGACTCTTTGAATGTCAGGATATCTATCAGATTCGAATTGATTTACTCAAAATACAGTGAATAAATAGTTATAAACCACTGAGGCTTCTCATATGTTTCTCTGTTTCTCTCATACGAAAAAAATCGAAAATTCGATAACTGAATGTTGATCTTTTCTTCTTCATGCACTCATTTGTTTACAAGTATCAATCACATCTACACTCTTACCTTTGGTCACGCTTCCTGTGCATTATTTGTGCATAATTAACAAATACGTAAATAATTAAGTGAATAAGTGGATAACTAAGTAAACAAGTATAAATTCAATCCATAGAACCCTTTCCGCAGTGTACCTAAAGTGGCTCAGGGGAAGGGAGGCTTCAAAGTCTCTCCAATTCTCTCGGGTTTTCTCTCCAATATACAATATGATCATCTTTGCTCTTCCCCGACCGCTACACCTTTCCTTTGCGCATTCGTTTTTTGCTTACACTCTCGATTGCAATGCACTGGTCTTTATCTTTTTTAGTCTTAGTTAGTTAGTTCTTAGTTTTTTGACTTTTCTTGTAATGTTTTAATGAATCCACCGCCAAAAAGTTGTTCCGTGACTTCGCTCTGTTTTTTTTTTTTTGCTTCACGGAAAAAGAGCATTTTGGTCATCATAGCAGGACAGTAATCGAGCTTCAAACAGGGTTGTTATGCAGTTGGCAGCGGCTGGAGAGACAGTTAAAGACACCATTAGCAATAAATCTAGGGTACCTTTTTTGACGGGAATTGATAGAACTACTCTAGAATAAA
>UZAF01016286.1:0-20844 GCA_900617895.1 Haemonchus placei | reverse complement strand
ACTCACTGTAATACCGATAAACACTGGCCCTGGATGGAGCTTCATCACCAAAAATTGGACTAAGTTCATCCATGCATTGCTGTTCAGTTAGTCTACGTCGAAAATAGTAGAAAATAATCGCGCGAAAATGCTCACGAGTCAACCCCATAACTTGGCCTAAACAAAATCTTATAACTTAGTGTAAACAACACAAATCGCGCTCGAATTTACCAACCGTAACCTCAAAATAGTCAAACTTTACGATAGTGGTGTCAATTGCTAGATTGCTCCACTAGTGTTGCCACATCTCAAAATATAAAAGGCAACCCTCGTATCTTAGTGAAATACTGCCGAAAACGTTCTGGTGAACGGATAAAAAGGAACGGAAAACGATGCAGTCTGTGGACTCCCCTCCTTCCCCTAATTGCCGTACCTGTGTAAGCAGTGTAGGTCCACTGACTCAACCCCCAGTTATACTCGGCGACGTTTCGAGTTATTCGAAATTACCGAGTGCAAGGGGGAGAAGAAAAAGACAACAGGATGCAACAAGTGCTTCTATTGAGATTTTTGTGAGAATATGGTGTTTTAGGATGAGTAGCAGCCTTCCTATTGAAACTTTCAAAACCTGAACAGTTTTATTCTATTGACCTTTCGACAGCAACCGCTTTTTGGTTGTAGGAGCTGGAGTAGATAGTCGGTACTTCTGAGTGCCACTTCCAACTAGAAGGTGAACTAAAGTGTAATCCGAAACGTTGTTGATTCACAGAAATGGGCGCTATTCTTCAACGAAGGCGATGCAGCTACTGGCACCTTAAGCCTGATAACATAGGGCAGCCTGTGTCAGAGATAACTGGTGACACCCTTGGCTTAGGGACAATACGGTTATCTTTGAGGCTACTTCCGAGCTGTGTGGCAAGAAGCCGGTAATGATCACCTCAGGGGTACACTGTAAGGCAGTTCCCCCTGAGGTCGCGAGACGGCTTGAATCCTACCTGACTCACCGCGGAGTGCTGGTGGGGTGCAGGTTCAGACAACAATCTTCCTTTGCAAATTCGTGCTCAGTTTCGGAAGTTTCCATGGAATTTCTTCTTTCACGAAAACCTCATGTAATTTAGAGTTCAGAGTAATTGACAACAATGTTGCCAAGATCGCAGATCGATAAATATGGTCATCGTCTGTTCTTACGTAGCTTTGGTCTTTATATTCTGTTGTCTTTTCTTGGACATGTTGATTCTGAACTTGAATCGTTTGATAATAATGGATAGGATAACACATAATCATCTGTCCAAACCACCCATTTGAACCTTCCACGATACTCCAACTATAGGAAGACCTTTTTTCAAAGGAAGAGTAACAGTTTTCTTACTGTATAAATCGCAGTTCATTTACTTCTTACCTATGCACATGGTGTATATCTTCCGTTGGTTTGATTTCCAGACATTTTTGGAAATGGTTGTTTCCGCGCAAGCAGAGAAGCATCGAACTGAAACCGACTGCGCAGAAGACGAAGACGTAAGACATGGATTCAGCATTAGATCGGAAACTTACTGTCTGTAGTTCTGCCGTTTGAACAGGTTTGATCACCATAAAATATCTCCTTACTTCTCAAGATAAGTATTTAGGATGACTTCTTTCAAGATGTAGAGGAATTACAAAACCATGGGATTGTGAGTACGAAATTTCACACTTCTATAATAGAACATTCTCTTCCATTATTGATTGAAAACCGATTGGATTGTATTTGTTCTATACTTTCAGAATATGGCCGACATTAAAAAACTACAGTCTGTCGGTATTTGTACAGTGAAGGGTGTTATGATGACAACAAAGAAACGCTTAGCAGAAATCAAAGGCCTCTCAGAGGCGAAAGTGGATAAAATAAAGGAAGCCGCGTGCAAAATCATGGTAACGATTTCGCTTTGCAAGATTTATTTATTTAATGTTTATTTTGTTCTCATTCACCTATCAAGAACTGGACCTTAATTTTTCCCAGGATTTGGGGCAGCCACTATTTTAGAAGAATGGGTTCATCACCGCCTTGGAGGTGTGTGCCAGGCGTAAACAATGTTTCAAAATTACAACCGGAAGTTCGGAATTTGACAAACTGCTTGGAGGTGGCATTGAAAGCCAAAGCATCACAGAAGTTTTTGGAGAGTTTCGAACGGGAAAAACACAGTTATCTCATACATTATGTGGTAAGTGAATACACCAGTCGTAGTACCTTGACTGTAAAGTGGTTTTGAAGTTCTTGGTTTATGAATCTAGGAATATTTTAATTATCCACTGAAATACAAAATTAATAAAAGTATGACAGTTATGACCACTTATAGCGTTTGTTTCTCAGTTTCTTTGCTTTTTTTTTNTTTTTTTTGGAATTTATTGGATTTGATATCGTGGATGGTTCGATTCCATCATGCTATAATGTAGTTGGGGAACCACTCAACGTAGAGTCACAATCATATTGTTGCACTATTGCAGTGACAGAGGAGTAAGCCTCCAGGTCTTCTGGCTTTCCTACCGGTTCACCGCTATACTTACAGCATTTCATCACTTCTTCTAGACTTACCAATATGTCTTTTAGAGTTGCGCACGACATTATTCCAAGATTGAAAGAAACCTCATGTTGAATCGCTCATCTCAAGCATTCCGTAAAATTCAGTATGATTTCTTTTAATGAGAACTGTGGTATGAGGCTTTAAAAAAGGGAAATATGCTGTGTACGTGTTCAATGCAAAAGCGAAAATTTGATCTGATTGTTGATGATTGAAACAATCTCTTTTGAAAATATGTGACTTTTATTTCTACATTTCTTAGCACTCTAAAGAATGTCAGTGAAAATAGCGGTCAGGAGGCGCAGAGGCCGAAGCGCTCTGTACCCTTTTCTTGGAATAATCTTTTTAAGAGGAATCTTCTCTCGAAGTGAGGGATCCTTAGAGAGACAAACGCTGATTTTTCTTCTCCAAATTATCTTCTTATCTTACGGATACTTAAATTGATGAACACTTCAATTGATAAATGGAATGTCGATCGATTCGTTTTATTCGATATAACAATTTGTTTAATATTTTTGTGCCTTGAATTTTACCAGAAATCGGAACTCAAATTGCGTGAAATAACTTTGAATGGGAAGGTTCCAATGCTGTGTTGTCGTGATCCCGCATAATACCCTTATGATTAGTACAACACAATTTCAGCCACTTGCCAGCTACCATGTGGAAATTACCGCGGCGGGAAAGTAATATTCATAGACACTGAAAATACTTTGTAGGTTTCGTGTTTTTCAATGTTTTATTACACATCCCTGCGACAGGATATTGAGTTAAGCCTAATTTTTCTTTAGTCGTCCCGAGCGTCTCCGTCCGATCTGCGATAGATTCAATATTGACCAAGAAGCAATGCTTGAGAATGTATTATATGCGAGAGCATTTACTTCAGATCATCAAGTAAGTTCGACGTGGATTCCTAGTTTTTTTTTTCACGTCTCCTTCCCTCCTTTTTTTCTCCTGCTGTACTACTTTCTCGCAACTTATTATCTTCTTCTTGCCAGATGGAGTTACTAGACTACGTAGCTGCTAAATTTCATGAGGAGATGGGTGTCTTCAAGCTGTTGATTGTCGACTCAATAATGGCTCTATTCAGGTCTTTCTTAAGAGTCTTTATTTTCTTTGCGTATTTGCCTAGTACATATTCGGGGTTTCCTCTCATGTTGCCAACAATTAGAAGTGATCCGTGCTGTTTGTGCAGGCATTACTCTCCATTCAAATTATGGTAGTTTCCAAACTGTCACCCCTATTGTTTGTGATTAATCTCGGTCGACAAAGAGGGCACTTTTTTTTCAAAATCTCTTTGTTATCTATTCGCTTCGATTCGAATTCTTTTTTTTTTGATATTGATTTGGGAACCGCTTCACTGGTAAAGCATTGCGATATTCTTTTTTTGATATAATGAGAGTTTTCAGAGTCGATTATTCTGGAAGAGGCGAATTAGCGGAAAGGCAACAAAAATTGGCTCAAATGATGAGTAGACTTCAGGTTAGTCTAGAAACTTACCGTAGTAAGTTTCTTTTCNTTTTTTTTTTCAAAATCTCTTTGTTATCGATTCGCTTCGATTCGAATTCTTTTTTTTTTGATATTGATTTGGGAACCGCTTCACTGGTAAAGCATTGCGATATTCTTTTTTTGATATAATGAGTGTTTTCAGAGTCGATTATTGTGGAAGAGGCGAATTAGCGGAAAGGCAACAAAAATTGGCTCAAATGATGAGTAGACTTCAGGTTAGTCTAGAAACTTACCGTAGTAAGTTTCTTTTCCTGTTAAAGCGTGACTTCTAGGATAGCGTTATTCAGTGGCTGTACAGTCACAATTTATAGCGGCGGAAAAGTTGGGAGAGATGCATTTCGAAGTGGTAATGCGAAGTGCGCTTCGAGGTGATAATGCTTTCACTACTTTAGAAAATCGCTGAGGAGTACAATGTGGCAGTGTTCATTAGCAACCAAATGACAGCTGATCCAGGAGCTGGTATGACGTTTCAGGTTGGACAACATTTGCAGTAATATCCGCATAATTTGGTCAACATCTTCCTTAGTTAGAATTAGAACGAAATATTTGATATAGGTTGAGTTATAAGAAATGTGACCAATATGCATTTTTTTTTGGGAGCATTTCTTCAGGCAGATTGTATTGGGTTCCTAAGAGATAGCATTTCCAGGTGGACCCCAAAAAACCCATTGGAGGTCACATTCTTGCTCATGCTTCAACTACACGTATTATGCTGAAGAAAGGTCGTGGAGAAACGCGAATAGCTAAGGTAGCGATGTTTAGAATAACTACGAGCCACCAGTAGGTAGCATAGACTTCCCAAAAGAGCCGTATGATGGAAATCGGGCCCAGAAATTGCACATTTGGAATTGAACATCCTTCAGCTTATTCTGAACATAGTTCAGAATAAGCTCGGAAAAGTTATCTTCCATTTGCGCTCAAGAACGCCACTATAAAGAAAAGTTTAATGGAACATTTGGTGTTCTAACAGCGCTGTCAAAAGGAGTTGGAACAGCCAATTGTGGGAAGTCAGCGTTCCGTCAAGTTTCACGCACAAGTTACAGTAAAATACAACATATCGTTGCACTACCCCATATTCACCAATTCTACTATGTTTGTTCGCCAACATGCATAGCCCCTGGTTTGTTGATGTGTTATAGAATACACGACCTATGGGAAGTCAACAATGATCGTTCACTTCCCCGGAGATTTGTGATAGAAATTTTCTCATCGAGAAATAACTGCTATATGTTTTTATTATGGTAATATCCCTGAAAAAAATGTAGACCTTTTAATTGTGAACAGTTTTGAAGTTTTTTTCTGCAAAGTTCGCCACTTGCAGATTTATGATAGCCCTGATATGCCAGAAAACGAGGCCACATTTGCCATTTCCAACGGAGGAATTGTTGATGCAAAAGAATAGCCGATGACTAAGTCATTGCATTCTGTACAAATGTATATGCTTTTATGTTGGATTGCTGTAAATTTTTTGTTCCTGTTGTTGTCAGAGAGATCTGAATCAAGTTGATCTTGTAAATTTTAGTCATGTAAGAGGTGTTTTTTTNTTTTTTTCTTTAGTGAGGCTCACGAGAATTGAACGATATCAGAATTTGTCTTTCATCTATACAGATATTTGTTTTATATGCAATTCTGATATGTTGCAACTTTCATATTCTCTCAGGAATTCTGTACGTTTTGTTGTATTTCAAAGCGCAGACATGTATATTTAAGAAAATCGTTTGTTTTGGAGAAATATATTTCTTTTTTTATTGGTGTAATAAAATTTTCAACTGTTTCGTTTCACTGCTGCGTGCAAATTCGTCATTCGAAGCATATTTAAGTTGGCTAAAAGTCAAATCGTTTTGGTTTATTCAATATTTGATAAGCTCTGATTTAATTGTGCCAATTTCCTGCTTTTATTATACTTCTTCGAATTTCACTTTAGGCTTCCATGTGGTTAATGACTCGTCTGACTTTATCACTGAAGCTGGACAAGCATGCACCTTGTGACAAGCGTGAAAAGGTGGGCTGCCATACTTATCCATTACTTCACATGCGCTGTCTTTACAGTCATTTGTAGATGAGTCAGTGATAAATTTATTAATTGCAGAGATCGGCATGGAAGTACAGTATAAAGGCGGCTGTACCATACATGTCATATGGCAAATGTACAAGGGGAGATAGAATAAGAATGTGGCAACTGTACGAAGTGACAATCTTTGCTGTGAATAAATACAATGCATATCAAACTGTCTGACACATGGTGATGAACTCGTTGATGGTAACCGCTCCTTTTCCTTCGGAATCCGCCTGGAAAATATGCGCTGTAATCGCTAAGGTTAGTTCATGACTACTATTCGTAACCTTCTCTGTTTTGTTGGATACTTTACCTTCTTTACTTTTACTTGTCACCATAGAGATGTCATGGCATAACGGAAAATTAAATGATGCATTTGATGAGTTAATACATTACTTCGTTTACCTGCTGCCAGGATTCTTTCGAAAATGGAAAAGCAAAAATCAGGATTGGGCAAGGTAGGCAGTGGTCATTTCCTGCTATAGCGGATAGGTGAGAGTGTCACCTGAGTATTATGTAGGAACAAAGAGGACTCTTTCATGAAAACGCGGAAGTGAGAGAACAAGTTGTGTTAATGGTATGATTCACAGATATAGTCCCGCAAACAGGGACGGGCAATGTCGCGAAGGAATGAGGGATTGGTCTGAAATTAATTGGCTGAGCGTTAAAAGTTCTAACAATAAGGGAATTATTATTTCAGTTCTATAATTTCTATCGCTACATGCTACCCCAAACTGAACTATGAGTGACTTCAGCTTCACAGCGACTTTGGCGAACCAAATAATCATTTTTTGAACACCAATTTATTATGGATTCGAATGCTACCTGCTGTATCAATGCCGTAGCTTCTTTCACTGTTATTTTCGTTTTCAGTGTTTCGCTCCATGCTACCACCAACTCCTCGGCAGAAAGCTGGAATTTCAAATAACTACAGGTAATTAACTAAGTAGCTTCTTCGAATGACTACCATTTTAAATCATTCATTGTCGAAAGAGTTGATGGCAAAAATGAAACGTACCAATCCATCCTTATTTTTGTCGAATTTTTCAAACATTGCGTGGATGTCGGCTTTGCAGTTGTTTAACTGAAAGCAAAAGCAGTTGGATTTGTGAGAGATGACACTGTTCCACTCTGTGTAATGAAATATGGGTGTATGCGAAGTCCACGTGTATGGGGAAGCGTAGACTTTGCGGGGTCTAACATAGTTTTCTTTTTCGTACCTTGATTTTGGAAGTGACAACTGCGAGGAACTCTTCGAAGTCGATTTCTCCGTCTCCGCTTTTGTCCGATGATCGCATGACAGCTTGTACAACTTTCGGCGATACGTCGCATCCGAATCCGCTTAACATTTCAGCTACCTGTAACAAACGTCAAGCTAAGGAATGACGATTAGGACTCCAAAGTTTTAAACTTCTTCTCAAAGATGTGGGTGATATGTGAGTGAAAATAGAGCTGATAGAATGGGTAGGTCACCTCTCCAGCAGTTATCGTTCCAGAACCGTCATCATCCATCGATACGAAGATCTTGTAAATCTGAAAATGTTGTTTTCAGGAGTGAAATGAAGTTTCGTCGAAACCCTGTCGGGAAAAAGCCATCTCCATATTTCTATTCATACCTCCAGACGCCCACACCCGCTTCCTGAGGTTACAACCGGTCAGCTTTTTACATTATTCGGTTCTGCTATAGTATTTTTATGCTATAGATGCTGGCGTGATCACTGGTTCATCTCAATCTAATTTCCGNTGTTGTTTTCAGGAGTGAAATGAAGTTTCGTCGAAACCCTGTCGGGAAAAAGCCATCTCCATATTTCTATTCATACCTCTAGACGCCCACACCCGCTTTCTGAGGTTACAACCGGTCAGCTTTTTACATTATTCGGTTCTGCTGTAGTATTTTTATGCTATAGATGCTGGCGTGATCACTGGTTCATCTCAATCTAATTTCCGAGGGGAAATAGGTATTTTGGCAATTTGTACCAATGGTTTTCGATCAACGTCATTGTTGTAAACGACATATGTAATTCGGTTGATGGCATTGGTGTTTTCCGGGAAAAGCCATTCGCTAAAGTGTTTTCTTCATTGCTTTTTTTGAAGCTGCTGCGCTGTTCGAGGTTAAACTAACTAAACTTATACGAAAATTAAATTCCACCCGGTATTTGGGAGGCCCTAGTGTTGACCACATCCTACGCTCAGCTTCTGTGTATGTTTTCCATGACTCTTGGCTTTCGATACCCATGTCGTTGAATAATGAGCAGCTCCGATTTCAAGGACTCTTCTTACATAGCCTGATGGAAAACACGTCATTAAAAAACAAATGTAAATATGAGATGCCCAAAATTCTCGGGAACAACTGTCGGTTCAGTAACATTGGTGGCTTTTCCAGAAATGCTACTGAAGTCTTTCATGACAAGGGAAGCGAACAACCTTGGGATGATGTTGTTCTTCTAGCACAATCCTCAGTTCCTTTTTTTTTCGAGGGTTTTTTCATTTGGTTGCGAATGTTGCTCCCCTTACGCAACAAATCGTTGCATTGTCAAGGTTCAGTCAACTGGAATCATCCGAGCAAATCCTTTGGATGGCAGATGCTGGATGACGGGGATCTTGACGAAGCACCTAACGAACCGTGGTTCATATATTTTCTTTGCGGTTAACTTCCCATTCTTTTCTTATGCACTCAAAAGTCACAGCCATATTTACACCCATGTCTACAGCGCCAAAGGACTCCTTGCAGGGGAGATGCAGCTTTCACTAAGATTAAGTGCAGCCCTCACATGAGTTTCAGATGTTGGTGTTTTGCGTGGGAGCTGAGGTTTTGCAACCATCCAAATCCATCGTGCAAATTCCAAAGTATCGAGTTACAGAAATAAGCGAGTCTTTCTCGCGCTGTTAAAAACCTCGTTTGCTCTATTTTCGGAGGGACTTAACGAGTAACGAGAGAGTGACAGCCGCACAGAGCTTTAAATCAGAATGAAAAAGCGGGGCATCTCAACATTAAGATGTGGAGGATCAAATTCATAGGAAATAATAAATATTCTATATATATATTCTTTAATATTCCGAAATAATTCCGGAGTCCGTTTAGATTTCTTGGATATTTCCGCGACCGATACTTTAATTCGAAGACCAGAGTTCAGGTAGGGTTTTTGAGATTCCTAACCCTAGGGAAGTTTAATGCACAGGTGCAGCTTGGTGGAATTATGTTAGAGTAAGACGAAGTAAGGAGTATTGTGGTTCGGCGTAGTATGGAACCGTTTCTTCATCAGGTTTTTTTCTTGGTAGTTATTGTTATGATGTTGGTAGTACTGTTATGGTGACATGCCAAAAAGCTATTTGTAAAGACTTACTGGGAGCTTCTCCCATACCAAAATTTAGGCTCAAAGAGGGACATTGCTCGCTAGAAGAAGGACATTGCTAGCTTTTTCAAGTGGTATGACGTGTTGATCAATCCAGTCGCCCATGTGCTGTATCCATAACTCGCAATGCTATGTCGTCACAGCAAACCCCTTGAGTAAGCGACAAGATTCGTGCAGTTCATGGTTTCGTAGGGCAATCGGCAGTTTGTCTTCGAAGTGGACACTCTTCTAACAAAACAACGCCCCCATCTCAAAATAACACATTAATCACCACCATGACAAGCCGCGCGTTCGTATGCGTTCGGCCGTTTGAAGCCTCCACAAAAGTTTGAGAAACTTTAGCACAGGTGTTAGTAAAAGTGTAGAGCGATTCTGCGCAGCTGTCTATAGTCGACTTTTCATAGCAGCCGGCTGAAGACTACTATGCAGACTTGCTTTCATTCAGATCGTCATCTAGAAAACTTTGAACTTAACTGCGATCCTTTGAAGTTTTACACAGATTACGGAAATATATGAAATGTTTGTCGTAAAAGGATGAGGAGTGAAGTTTTTGGAATTCACCCGAATAGGCGACTTCTGTTCAGAACGGAAATGACACTGGAATGAAATCGGCTCATACAATGAGTCGGGAGGACAGCCGATATACAATTTACTAAACTTATGTTACCAAAAAAGTCTGGTACCAGTTGAACGACCCGAGGAATGGAGTGTTTAGTTGAACTGAGCAGCTATGAACTCAATACTTGGTTCGCGGACCATGCGCTTTGAAGAGACAACTTATCCCTTCTCCTCGAAATTCTGGTAGCTCTTGTCAGATATTCGGCCAGTCGGCGTATTGTACTTGTTGTTGCTTCGTTTTGCTGCTATATGCCGTCGAATGGTCTCCTAGTGTTGTTGTGTGAAGTACCACCATTCCAACAACTCCAAAAACCAATTCTCCATAGTCATCATCAGAGGCACGTCGTTCCGACGCCGTTCAAATTCCCAGGAGGCTGCTTGGGAAATTTTGTTATTCTGGACAGGCGATGACGCCCACCACCACGGATTAAATAAATAAATATGAAATACGATTATGATGCTGTTACGACTGCTTATGGAATGGTTGGATTGTGCAGTGCTTCCTAAACTGGGATGGTGAATGACGGTGATCAACAGTCGACAAAAAGTTCGTGTGTTGGCCGAGGCTTTGTTTGATAATGGGGGAAAAAAACGAAAAATGTCAGAAAATGGATGAAACCGATCAACCTATGCAAAGAAGGAAGGGAGGCGAACTGGCGGTTTTCGATTTTTGTCCATACTCTCCTAGTTGTTCTTGGAACACTACTTGCTACTATAGCCATCTCCTCGGTGCGGTACAAACTCCTTCCCATCCCTTGGTGTCTGAAAGACTTCAACCGTCGCCCATGCTACAAGTTTTCTTCTTTGTATGCATTCGGCAGGTCGTTTCGATTCGGCTAGTTCTCTTCCAAGCTCTATGTGAACACCTTTCTCCTTTCCTTCTAGTTCACCTTGATCCATGAATAAAAGGGAATCTAGGAAAAATTCACTTTTGGAAAAAACCTTTCTTGTTAGGGCATGATGCGGGAGGTGTCATCTATACTGAATTTCGGAAACGACCAACACAACACCATTGAATGTTTGGTGTTCGAGGCACAAGCAAAAAGTTTTGCATCAAATTGCTGGAACAAATAAGAAAACAAATCCTTTTATAATGGTCAAGGCTTTATCATTATGATAGAAGTAATTGAAACTTCTGGATTTGAATTGAAAAATTCTGCCAGCGCAGCAACTCGTCCAGAACTAACGACCCCTCTCTAGTTCCCTCAAGGGTCGCCCCTTATGGAGTACACTCGTTCCCATAACTCCGAGGGATTTATGACAAAGGCACCTCGTTGAATTCGCTGAGAGATGGGTAGTTTCATCGTCGCTAAAGCTAACTCACCACCAGATCAATATATTTAGTATGTAGGCAAGTGGTATTTCCTAATAGAAAATGCTTGAACAATTTTCCTTCTCCGTTGCGTGAAGGAATTCTCCAAGTTGATGAAAAAGTGGTTTCGTACCTTTTCGACGTCTTCCTGACTGACATGATACTTCAGTGCGTATTCTTTTGCGTTAGCCAGCTTGGCGTTCCTCTTNGACAAAGGCACCTCGTTGAATTCGCTGAGAGATGGGTAATTTCATCGTCGCTAAAGTCAACTCGCCACCAGATCAATATATTTAGAATGTAGGCAAGTGGTATTTGCCAATAAAAAGAATTTGCTTTTTCCGTTGCGTGAAGGAAATCTCCAAGTTGATGAAAAAAGTGGTTTCGTACCTTTTCGACGTCTTCCTGACTGACATGATACTTCAGTGCGTATTCTTTTGCGTTAGCCAGCTTGGCGTTCCTCTTCTTGAGTTTTTTCTTGGGGACTTTGTGCTCTAATAGAGCTTTCCAAAACATATTGTCCTTTTCGACAGACATCTAAACGAAAACGAATATTTGTATTACGTGAACTGATGATGGCAATGGAAAGCACATTTGTATTGAGAGCGCATTGAATCCACGGTGATCGTCGACCAATTTCACGAAAACGAGGTTGAGGGTGGAGAATGGGCGGCATAAACGCAAACGTTCAGAGTCAGTTTCTCGAAGAAAAAGGAAAGAAGAGCATTGATTATGTCAAAACAATCATTCAAAAAGCATTCAAAAGAATAGAGAAATCAATAGGAAGTGCTGTCGTAAGGAAGGAAATGAAGATTTGGATTGACGACCAGTAATCACAGTTCGGGAATTTGAAAACTCGTCGACCAGGTTACGCTCGGGGAGCTGCCCGAAGACAAGACCTCTCACATACGACTAGATCCCAACTAGACTGTATAAATTGGAGGATTGGCTCTGAAAGAATGTAACTAGTGAAACACCGTAACATTGAAAGTGGTCTGCGTTGGATGACCTAATCTTTGCTCACGTTCGTTCTATGCAGAACTAGAACCTTTCAACAGGAAAAGATTGAATTTCGAATCTTTTCATTTCAAACGCAGGAGTCATAAGTTCTCAGACATAGCTAAAGCACAATGGGAAAGGCTACAAACATAGGATGAGAACCTGTAGCAAACAATGACACTCGTCTTTGTGTAAACGAAAAGCAAAGACGATAATTCACAGAGATAATACTTACTTCAGATGTACTGTATCTCTGTTTACAGTTACACTGGGATAAAGAACATTTTGTAATGTCACAGGCTGACTGTAACGTGGGTATCTCTTGGAAAGACTCGATCCTAGAACTTTACACTCGATCTTTTCGAAAATTTGTCGCAGTAGAACCGTTTTGTTGGGTCGACTTTCAAAAAGTTCCTTATGGAACCGAATATAGTTTGTGGCTCTTGATATATAGTAAGGCCGGTCAATCGCTCAAACACGCCAGGCCATTTCCAACATCTACCAGAAGTTCGAACACAGATGATATGGGCAAGGAAACCAGCATTTTACGATATCACTTGCGTTGACTGACGCCACTTCGAATAAGTTAACAACGAGAGACGGAAAGCTGTTTTGTTTTGTTTCCTCTACACATGCTCTCGGTGTGCAGATCTCCATTATGTGGATCCAAAGAGGGCTCGGAGCTAGAATCTCTTAATGGTCCTGCGCGTAAAAGTTTTACGAGTGCTTCTGAAGTGCTAGACAGGAACGTTACGAATTTTGTGATGTTCTGGTTGAGTAGAAGCACGTTATGACTATGATCAGGGAAAGCGCTTTTACGGAGGCGAGGGCTTGTTGTGGGCCACTCACTAGAACCCGTTGCAGCTAATTGCTCTAGAGAAGGATGGACGAGGAAGTAGTTATGCGCATTCTCATCAAGTATTGTCGGTACACATTGTTCACAACCACATGGTTTGAAGAATTCAGATTGTGCGGAATCTTGGGCTGGCAGTTAGGGATTACGAAGAAATTTTGTGCAAAGACTGGATCTTTACATATGTAGTTGCGTTCTACTAAGGAGTGGTACCCTAGAGACCTCTAAAGTCTACGCTTACTCTGATGACGTATTCCGAGTGATTGTGCATTCCTACATCTACAACAGACAAAGCGGTGCTGTTCATCGCAAGGTGACTGCTGGTAGCGAGTGACGTCTTTTTGTTGAGCACAGTAACAGCTCTGGACTTCAATCAATCACGAAAAGATTTTGCTCTGAGGGCAGGTTGGAGGTTGGAGCAGAAGCTGACGAATGAGGGTTCACCCCTTTCCATGGGTTTGCGGGGACATCCATACAGGTGAGGCGGTCAGGATGTTGAGAATTTAGAACCGCATTCAGCAAGACCGAACAAGTGTATGGGTTCCGGGCTGGGAAAACATCGGAGCAGTGATTTGACAGTCAAGGAAAAATCCCGGTCAACACGAATGACGTCGATGTTGAATGATAGAATTGCGTTGTAGCCGGTTATTCATCATTCAAGGGAAGGCAGAATATGCTTGGTTATTAGAACAAAGAATCACTATTGGACAAGCAACAACGAAATAAACTGAATTGACCTTCAAATGCAGTCGAATTTCCTGCACTGGTACCTTGTTACGTTGTGCTTGGCCTATGTGAATGCCTAACAGTACCTCATTTGGTCTTATTGGGTTCCCCAGACTATCCAGTATATTGAAGTGTACTACTTCGACTTGATCACTATCTGTAAGGGAATCTCACAAGCTCATGGGATGATAACTTTTCCATTACTAAGTTTCTGTAAAATGGAAGGAAATGAAAATTGTTAAACCTTTGCCCTCAATTTGTAATGAAGGAAGTAATAGTGCACCATGTGGTCCCAATGAGTCAACTAGATATCTACGTGCGAGAGCCAAAATGAAGACACAATTAGTGCGCTATAAAGCATTATGCTAGGCTGCTTGAATGAAAGACTAGTTGAAAGAATCAAATTCTATTTTGTCGTATCGACGAAGAGAGGGTTGGCTTTACGGATGAGTTATCGAAGCAGTAGAGCATGCCCGAGCTAAAGCAATAGAAGAATGAAACCTATGAAACCTAACGATGGAGAACATTCCTTACTGGTAGCATTGATCTTCAAACGGAAAACGAGTATGAATCGTAAAGTAGAATCTCGGATCAGGAGCTAGTCAACAATCAGAAGAAACGTAGTCGTGCCAAACTTTGCCAGAATCCCTTTGCAAAAGGCAAACGGGGTAACGATGGAAAAATAGGGTATATAGAGGCTGTTTGTAAGCTGTAGGAGTTTTTTTATTCCATATCAGGGAGAGACGTTTGGAATTAAAAACACAGCTAATAGCTAGTCTTTCACAGGGGCACGAGGGAGTATGAGAATTTATAGGTTGCTGTGACAAAAACCGTCGCCATTCTCTTGAAGTCTCTCAAGTTCGGCAACTAGCGAGAAACTTCAACAGAACCAAACCAAAAATGAGTATCCAACAGCGCCGCGAAATCCGGCCGCAAGAAAGTCTCGCTCCAAGGTGAAACACGATCTCAGCCGGCGTTATGCTTATATGTACTTTAGGGCCAACATAAGTTCCCTTGGTATAGCACTCACTTTAGCCATGAACCTAGTCATCAGTCTGAAACGAATCAAGACCGTGGAAAGCAATGAAAGCACGTGGGCACGCACTAAGTGCAGAAAACCTGGATTAATCCAATTGCATGCAATCAAGTTTGTGAGAAACGAGGGTCAGCATTTAATGAGTAATGCAAAAAGCGCAAACTCACTGCATAAGGTTCTCCGAAGAATTACCTGATGGATAGGATGAAAGAGGGGCCGACATATTACAGGGTGGAGGAGTGGAGGAATAAAGAAAATGCTCCGGGAGCCGAGAAAAAACGGTTTTGTCTCTACCTTCTCAAGACTAACATCGCGAATTCTTTCTGTTTTGGGATTTGGGAGCCATAAACTTTCACGAATTCGTTGAAATAAGTCATTAGGTGGAACCACTAACTTTTGTTTCAACAAATGAACGAGATCTGAAGTTTTAGTTTTAAGAGGCGAAGGACCAAGGGCCAGGAGTAGGTGAATTTGCTGGAATGGGACCGGAGAACATTGATATACATAGATGGTTGACGGGGTGCTTCAATGTCGTAAAATTGTAGTTGCAATGTCCTTCCTTGGGTGGTCGAGCTTGAGACAGTAGGTTTTCCTGAAATACTCTCATACGGTTTCATAATGGTGGTTGATTGTGAAAGTTCTTCCATCCTTCAATCCTTTCCTCTTGAGTAGTGGTGTATTTCATGGAGTAGTGCACGACGAGCCTACGAAGTATTTGAGATGAGAAGGGGAAGTGAAGTCGGCCTGAATGGTGTAGGGTACTAGAACCGGTAGGAGTGAAGAAACCATAGATGATCGCGAGTGATAGAAAGAGGTGAAAGAAGTGACAACTGATTTTGTGCGATGATAGAATGATTGAAAGCTTTTCCTTCTCTAAAAGAATGTCTTGAAAATGGCAAAATTTGTAGTGGCAAATGGCGAAAGTTATATCATGAAATGTAGTTACGAAGTTGAGGGTGGGAGTCAATTTAGGCCAGTAATGGTTATAATAAGTGGTAACTCTTAGTACCCCGTGACAACAGGAATATCTGCGCTTTTTTAATGCATTTACTACAATCTGAACTCATGAAGCTTAGCTTGCTTTAACCTTTCTCTTTGTTCTCGTACAAGTATTTTGCTAATAGAACTAATTCAACCACAGAATTTCCTAAACTCTAAGTAGAGCCTGATTTGAGACTCTATAATAATGTGGGTACCTTACCATAGTGTGATACAGAGAGGTCTGTGCGCCCGGTTCTTATGGGTTGTGATGACAGAGACTGATTTATCTAGATTTCGTAGTACTTTGGTATAGTCAGTGATTTGCAGTGAACCCACACCATTAAACGCCCTGGCAATGCGCCCATTCAAGATGAATGCCCAGATGAAGCAGGTGGATGAGAAAAAAAGGTCTGCTGTTCAAGTTGGGTCGCAATGAGGCGATAACGATGAAAATGAAGATCGGTTTTCGGCGTTAATCAGGCTCGTTTCGTGGTGCTCCTACGCATCCGACTTTCCCTCAGAGTGATAATGGCGTTATGAATGCACGGAACCCACATAGTGACTTGTGGTAGGTAGCCGTTGCAAAAGTCAGCCTCTTATCCTTTGATCTAGTCTGGTTTGAATGGAGAGACCACGGAGGAAAGAAAGGTTTGTTTGGCTCGGGATAGTGTCGATAAGATGTTCGGTTCCAGGACCGTATGAGTGATAATGCTCTACTTGGTACGCCATCAACACCTCCGCAGCTGATGATACTAGACCTGGTGAAGAATTGTTTTCCGAAATTGGATTGCTTCGAAAGGCTCAATGAAATAATGTGGAGAAATGTCTAGCAGTAACCAGAGTTAGAGGCAAGTGGGAGGACAGTTAGAAGAGAAATTTTGAGCATGGGACGATCAGAATACGTACACGCAGAGCAGATACTTTGTATGAACTGCTAGAGTTCATCGTGTTTGGGAACAATGCAATGCTCGATTGCAATCAGGGCAAATCCGGCTTTTTTCAGCGAATACATATTGTCACTTTCTATTTTTACCACCAAAGCATTTTTCTTTTGCCAATTTAATAGGCTACACAATGCGCCCAGCACACAATGGTAGTGGTTCACACACCACTCTGTAGGCTGTTTCAAATCGTAAATGACTAGTATTGTCGAAAGGTGGTAGCCGGTCCTCGATTGACAAAGAGAAAGCTGGTTCGAAAGATCAGAATCATCAACTAATATGACTGTTTGGATAGCTATTGTATGAGGGAAACGATTTCACCTCAAACAAATGCATATGCCGAAGCAGAACAGAATTGTCAATTGGCAGCAAAATGGGAAAGGTCACACAAGTGCTATCCAAACACTCATATAGGCTGATGGTACTGATCTTGTCAAACAAGCCTTCCTCATGTCATTCTGCCGTAACTGTTTGAGCTTTGAGCAGCATAGTGATGCTCTAAGCTGTAGTGTTAATGGGTAGTAGGGTCGTGTCAATGTTTAATGTGCATATTGCCTTCATAGATTTCTCCAATGTGTCTTACTGAATGTAATACGGTGGAGCCAATCGGATCGATTCGTGCGATTCTGGGTGCGCGCGGCAAATTGCGCGGCGAAACTCGGTGCGATTTGGATGACTGCAGCGTTCATTATTGGGGCCCAAATTTGAAGTAAAAAAGGTCAATAGGATTGTCCGACCCTACTAAAGTACTCTACTTCAAGTTTGTACCCCAATGATAGGCGCAGGAGTTGTTTGAGGCATCGCGAATTTTGCCGCGCAATTTGCCGCGCGCACCCGGAATCGCACGAATCGAACGTCCCCCGAGCCAATCAAGTAATCGCGGAAGCCAGAGCAATCTACAAAAGGCACCGTAGGTAATTGGATCACTGTAAAATGATCCAGTCATCTACAGTGATTTTTTTCAAAGGATCATTTAATAAGGACGGTGTGTGGAGTGGTTCGTCTTGTTGGAAACAGCCCAAGTTCGTCCCCAATCTGTTCACTAGGAGCTCCAAAATGTGGGACCGTCATGACGTCACTTACGATCACACTACAAGATGTTGGCCTACAGTTAATTCGGGACTTCGATCAAACACAAATGCCCATTTGTTGCATGAGATTCATATCAGTCATTACCTAGCACAGCACAACAGTTTCTGAACACTCTGCATTAGAGTGATTGTTATATATTAAGGAGGAAACTTAACTCCGTGGCCCTTTCAAGTCTGAATCTCGCAAGTCAATATTCTACTCCGTACCATAAAGAAGGGAGTGGTTGGATGGGTCGGAATTCACTTTAACATCAGAGCTCTCCTGGCTTAGGATATAGCGTCGTGAAACTGCTGTTGGCCTTTTGACTCAAGGGAAAAGGAGAACCAAGATAAGTGTGCTCCAGCAATTTGCAGCACTTGGTCCATTTTTCTGCCTCCTAAACTATCACAGTCAAAGAAATGGTCAATGGATAGAGTGAAAAGAGCGCCGACATGAACAATGAGGAGAAAAAGGAGAAAAATGTTTGGAGAGTCGGAAGAAAACGGTCTTTATCTATACTCAAAGCGCACATAATTCTTAGTTCAAAAGAATGCGGGAAGTGCATTTGGCCTTGCAGCGAGTAATGTACCCAAGGGGGCAGACGATATGTAACCATTCGGAAGTTAGACTGGAATAGAAGGGCAGGATCGCAGTAGCAAAGACTCAAGTAGGAGAGAAGCTGATGATGGTTCGAGAGGGCCTATGGATTCCTTGGAAACTGTCCTAAAGTTGACAAACGGAAGCTATTGTCTGAAGAGAAATATGTTCCATAGCAACAAGAGCTAGATAACTTTTGCGGGAGGACATAGTAAGCGTCTAGGACCAAAATCTGGGCGCTAAGAGCACTGGGGTCACTAAGAATCTGAGAGCAGTATACTAGAATGTTTCCGATGCTTCACTGGTAGGACGACAGCTTCGATGGAGATGGGGCACTTGGATTCTGAAAACATAACGTTCATCCGGTGAAAATGGCTGCGAGAACAATTGGCTAAAGGCTAAAGGTTTTCAAGGAAGAGATCAGAATCCCAATTGTGAAGGGTTCAGGCTAGGCAGGAAAAGAAGAAACAGCCCTCACTGCTCTCATCGTTCATCTTTATATGTAGCCCTCTTCTGGGCGGAGCGACAAAGCGACGTGTGCTGAGTGATGCGTTCTCAGTTTTGGCTTTGCATTGATATGCGATAAATCTGCTGGAGAGTTTTCCAATTATTTGCGAAGACAAATCAGAAAAATGGCGGAAGAATTCGATGAACCGCAGCTGTAGCCGAAGTCAACTTCGATCTCAGGCGCTCGGCTGGCTCTTAACATGCTGCATTTCCTCTGAGCACATCTAGCAGCTTTATCTGGGCTCAACTCTCTACAGTGCTGAACATGCCTTGCCCGAGTCAAGCCGGCAAACAAGAATGAAGGTGAGGAAAAGGTGCTCCCTGAAGAATTTTTGTCTCTTCGGGAAGACTTCGGAAAGGAGGAAAGAACTGATCAACTATTGTAGACGGTTGGCAGTCGAAGAAAGGAAAGAGTGAAAAAGCAGGATACAATCTCGGTCTAAATCGTGCCCGAGTCTTCATAACTCCGATTCTGACTCAATAGGACTCTGTTCCCCTCGCTCCTTGAAGATATATTTCGCAAAGAGAGGACGTGTGAATAAGTGCAATAAAGTAGAAATTTAGAAATTAGAGCTCTCCTAATACCGCTTTTGCATTGTTAAGGAGATGGTTGCAAAACAGATAGTCTGTGCTTTCTTAACATCCCAGCGTTCGGTGATGTTTGATTGGCTCTATAGGATTCGTGAGTATAAGTAAGTTGTAGTAGGAGTTCGTTTTTTGTTCTCATCGGCCTTAGTCAAAGGCTTATCTCAATCAAAAATCACAGAAGAAGCCTTACGTGTCTCAACCAAATGTCGCTCAACGTCATATCTCAGAAAAAGAGCAGGCGGAAACCTGAACATTTATTTCCACCCTCACTTCAGTGGGTTTTTCTTACCTGGAAGGATGATTATGCTAAATTTTGTGGCATTCTCTGTACCAGTGCTGAGACATTCTCTGCTTCAGCACCTCTAGCAATGCAACGTGCCCACTCCACCAGGGCCGTAGTCTATGTCCATTGCAAAACTGCAAGGGCACCCTTATGTAGTGAATCGCGAAATGCATCGCGAACGGAATTGCAGAGTGGGTACGAAGCTGCACCGTTCAGAAGCCGTGCATCTCTGTTCCAAGTACGTGGGCGCCGAAAAAGGGCAATGTCATTTTTGTTCGTAGGGCAGATGTCTATTTCTGATGAATAATCCCATTAATGTTTGCTTCTATGCGGTTACAATCTTAGATTCGTGTTGGCTCGTGGCTGGCATTAATATATATTCGCTTTTTCATTTATGCTTCATACATTTTGGCAGTTCTGTATAGCATAGTTTAGATTACATCGCATACATAAGTTTCATTGAATATTTATGTGAAAGCAAAAGTGCTCGGATGGTGTCAATTCTGTATTAACCACCATCTCGAACCTGCGGTTAACCATACAACGAATTCAGAGGAGAATAAACAGAAGCGAACGAGAAAATTGTCTGAGAATTACGCAGATCAATTAGGTATAAGTTCATGAGTTGGATTTAGAGATAGGATTGGAATCGCGAAGGGTAGATGAATATGCTCTCGGTCATCACTAGTTACGATGTAAATGGGTGTGAGAGAGTGGTTTTTTAAAAGGTTTTAGTAAAAACCAAGTGCAGAGGGCTTACTGTAAGTTCTATCCTAACTAGCTTTTGACTATTTTTGCAAAACGCTGCCTGTACAGGTACACAGAAAAGATTCTGAGGAATGCCAGGTCGCAAATATTATTTGTACGGACAGCATCTTGCGAAAATAGT
>UZAF01016285.1:76470-102243 GCA_900617895.1 Haemonchus placei | reverse complement strand
GTCGCCGGACAGGATGTACCATGGACCCCTATTCATTGCAATGTACATGGAGCTTCTAAGCTGAGAATGACAGTGGAAGCTGGAATACGTTTGCTTACATTATGTGCAGCAACAAGGTAACATCACATTTAAAATGTCCTCTAAAGCCTTAGCAGAGTACCATGGTTCGTTGTCGATCTTTCGCATGTTGCACGCCTCTTTCCAGCCGTTCTTGAGTCTTGCTTCTGAGGAATACTGACTGGAATGACAAACTTGACAGCTTGTCTTCTGATCAGGGGCTATACGGAGGAGCCATGTGGGTTGAGTGAGATCTGGAAAGCAGGGTGGCATTTCTCGGTACTTATGAAGTAGGGCAGCTGTCGTCGAGACCACTCTTGAATAGTTTGGTTCGGTGGACTAAAGGAGTACCATTCTGCTGGAAACACAACAGGCTGATTCAGGAAGTGAGCTCGAATCAATGCTTCACTACGTCCATAGGCATGCTCTTCAAAGATACGTCTTTCTCAATTTTCATCCCGGTACCGACGAAACCAAAGGCGTCTCACCATTGACGTGACTCCCTCCATAAACATCTTTCTGCTGTTCTTATGACAACTTTTTCGTGAGAGATTGCACTCTCTATGTTCTGAACAGAGTATTGGCTTTGGCGCGAAACTTCCTCTTCTGACCCTACATTGTCTTTCGGGATCGGAAATGAGCTGGCCTTCCTGCATACGGTAGCAATTGAAATAAAATACTGCTTGACAATATGTTCCGTCAGAAACCTCGGTGAGTCCTACTTCAATGCAGTCCTTCTGATGGACAAGCAGAGGCATAAGGCGTAAAGGCACAGGTGGCATGGTGAAGTGCCAGACCTACTTGCAATGGTCCTCTCACGATTTTCACCGCCGGTAGCCACCATTGCGGTGGTCCATTTCCCAAGCACATATCGTCGCTGCACTCCTTCCTTCATACCCGGATCACGTGGATTGCACACTGCAGTCCAGGGCTTCTTTTGGTATCAAAGAACATAAAGCTGGAAATGGGAATAATGGGAAGTTCCCATTATTCCCATCAGTGGTAATGTAAGTACCAACGAAGGACATTCATACTGGGAAATCGACAGATTACATTGCAGCAGTGTAAGTTCATGTGCAAAGGAAAAGGAAGGTGCTCAACCTACCAATACAGTCCACGTACTCATATTGGAAACCACGCAACAAGGGAAGCGGTTAGCTGAAACTGAACCGGCCGCAAAATTTCTGCAGAGCACTTATTATCGTACAAGCTCACTTATGGATCGTATCATTACCTCAAATAGCTGAAAAAAAATCCATCTATATGAGGTAACGATAGGATCCATAAGTGATCTTGTACAGCTCAAAAAAAATTCAAATAGAACTAAGATAGCTAGATTTCCGAAGGAAAACCCTACTGTACATGAGGAACTCAGGTCAACTGCATGTCCAACTTTAAAAAGTTTTATTCTGAGCCGACTCATACCAAAGAAAGAAAATGCGAAGTCGCAATTTTTGCGTGAATGACGGTGAGACGAGCAACTGACTTCGTAATTTGAAGCTGTGCCTGTTGACAACGAGTCGCTCACTTAGGAAGGAAAGGCAAAAGAATTTTCTGAGGCCTGTACAAATACGTTCATACTTCACAGCTAATGATAGTTTTCTGTGTATGTGAGGTGTTACTACAAACTAGGTGTTTATACGTCATACCGCCCTTATTATTTAAAGCTGATTCCGTGTAAGTCGTATTTGTAAGGGAATATTTTCCATGAAGGAGAGTTTGTTGATATGAATTCTAACGCTCTGTTAACATCTGGTTCATCTAGGCTAGCACTAACGGTAGCAACCAACGTTAAGTGGAGGTGTCTCAGATGGGTGGACTCTCTCACGCATTATAGGCATCAGTTGTTCTACAACTTTGTACAGTAGGACTAGTATGTCCACAGATGTGAAACTCTCAGAGCAGATACTTTCCCCAGCTACTGGCGAGGTTTTTCACTGAGCGTGATCTCGATTACTCACTGCGTCCTCCTATTTATCAAATGTGCTACGATGTTTGCTCCATGAGAGAACTTCTCAACAATTTTTTTATAATAGTATGCTTTATTTCACATAATTGGCGTAGCCATGACTCCGTTCTGTTTTCTACTCTATAATAACTATTATCGCCATAACAAAAAGTGTTTTCTTGAAGTTTTCTCAAAGCTTAAAGATTCGAATAAACACGCTTGATTTTGGAAGAGCTTCGTCACCCCACTCCCTTTCCACACCATTCAACTCCCTCATACTTTTGAGAATTCTAGAAATGCATGATTTTTTGTATTCTTTTTGTCTTTTTGTTTCTTTTTTCTGAACTTTTTTTGTAATGTAGAGCTTCAGATTTACTTGCCATATTTGCAGCAGAGCAGACATATTAATCTGTTTTCCTCGAATTTGTAAACTTTTTTCGTTAAAAATGTTCCCACGCAGTGGCAAAAACGTGTTCAATGAAATGAGCAGTTCGGAGCGACTGGGAACTTTCCCTCCGTGGGAATGAGTGGCTGGCAGTCGTTGGCGTTTTCGTCGAATATGCTCCCGTCGTTTCATTTTCAATTAGATTGAAGACGTTTTTGGTGGCGCGAATAGTCTACAGTGGTTCGAAATGGTTACAAAATCTCTCGAGAGACCATGCCTGTTACATTCCTACGTGTGCAGTTCCTATGGAATTGTTGTACACAGGGAGACCGGCTAGATTTATCTGGATAGGGCCTCGACCACTGAGCCACAACAAGACTTTTACTATCTTTCATTTTGTATTTACATCTGTAATATTTCAAAGGCATATAGTAGGAAATTGAGGGGTTTTTGGTAATCTTATCATTCACACCCACTCTATACTTTGGCACTTACCGGGATCACTTAACAATGCAACTTTTGACGGAAAAGGAGTCATAGGGTTGACAACAGGTTGGTTGTTAGCGTTTTATCATATGTTATCTCTTGTTATAGTACCATTCGGCAAACGAAAAATTTGCACGACAAGCTTATTGGTCATTCTAATCAGTGAACCCCTTTCTAATCAATCTAATCTTTCTAATCAATAATCAGTGAATTTTCCCTCAGTCGGGAATGCCTTCAAGGAGCGAACTAAGAACTAAGTGATAAACATATGAGCAACTCGGGGAAAAGGGTGGATGAGGAGCTGTGTCTCATTCCAGCTTCCCAAAATTTTCACTGGTCTATTTAGCAATGTGGGGCCTAATATTATCGTGGAGTAGGTGGGCGAACACTCGCCTCGCCGTTTTTTTNTTTTTTTCGAATACTCCAGCCCGTATGTTTCTGTGAAACATAAAACCGTCTCATCCATTTCTAACAGAGTCATCAACTTAGCTGTGTGAGGGTCCTTTCTGTCTTCTCAGCGAAAAGGACAAGCCGTAGAGAATATCAAGCCAACGGGTGACAGTTTTGTGTTTCTCGAGCGTGACAATGCAACAGCTCTTCTTGAACATTAAAAACTGCTTTCCCAAATTTATCTCGCGCATGAATAGAGAACGATAATATAAACGAAAATGGAACTTTCCGGCGTTTTTCCAATACCAGCGAATACATTCCTAAGATTGTCTGGCTCTATTGTAGTCATGTTAAAGCACGCTTCTATTCACATGCACTTCATGAGTATAATGAGCCCCCTGAATAACGATAATGTCAGATCAGGCGTTATCGTAGGCCTCATTTGTCACCTGAGCCTTTTTTTTTTTTTGGCCTTAGTCACTTGGTCTTTACGTCTTTGCGAAAAACCGGGGCTTTCCTTCACTGGCCATTTTTCTGACAGTCGTTGGCTTAGCAGATTAAAGTGCTGTGACACTGTAGAATTATTTTATAGGTCTCACAAATTATCATCATTTTGAATATTGGAGTGACTTGATTCATAAAGCTGTCCTGAGCTTCACAGTCGAACTGATGGCAAAGCAAAGCCGTCTGTACCCCTATCCATAGTTTTATCGTGCAATAGATCAAACTTGGAAGAAATAAAGTTGAAGAAATTTTTAAGAATTTTTAGTGGCTAACTACTCACATTTTCGCACTACTGTGCGTCTTCGATTATCGAATCATTTGACAGTCCAGGTACAAGAAGGGTCCGACGATCAAGGGGTATTTACAAGCGTTCAAAATGTCGACTTGGATTGAATCGCTCTTATCCTTCACTACCGTTGTTGTTGAATGTTAGAACGGCGATCTCACGATGCCATCCGCTTGCCATCTATCTCTTTTGTAAGTACACGATATCGTTGAAAAATTTTAATTTTTTTGAGATGGCGTCACTTTCGGGGACGGATATCTTTGCACAAGTGCTCTGCGTACTGTCGATGGTCCTCAAGCTGCAGCTACTCCTCCTTTACGAACGATTACCGCGTGAACAAAGTGGGTTTTTTCATAAAAACCACAAGCAAAATGGATCAGGTAGCCGGCATTCATCGGCCATGAGGATATATGCCAAAAATTCGTTCCTCTTTAAAAGCTATGTAAGCACCAGAGCATGTTGCCGGTACTACAATTAGAGCACATGCGGGAGCCAGTTTGCCAACCAAATTTCCATGGAGTTAACAGACATTGGTGTACACCCATTGAGGGGCATGACGGCGTTCATCATTTAGTTTCACATCAGTCGTGCCTCTGCCATTGTAATTCAGAAGTGTTCCAACTTGCAGCGCTTAGAGGTCAAATTCATACATAGGACCTTGCTTAGTCAGATCGGTCAGTTGATATGAATCGGCGTGATCATCCACAGGCTCCTTTGAGCAATCTAAATGCCAGGCTCGCCTATGAATGACCCGAGGTTGGTAAAGATTAAAACCCGTGTGTCAAAACATAAAACATAAATTGATAGAGCTGAATCTTTTTTCATACTTTATCTATTGCCTACATGAATTCCGTGATTGAAAAGCTTTTCAGAGAACTTTCATTTCTATTTGCTATTGATTTCGTCTTTGTGTTTCGCCACCGTATCGCTGTTCCTGAGTTTTGGTGACTTCATCTCGAGAGACATTCTTCGCTGCAATTCCATACCCACAACCGTCGCATTTGTGCTCTTCCAGAATGTTAGCGATGCCAGCCTCGTTGGTTATGGAATGGCGTTTTTCCTGAGGTAAGCTAAATCTGTAATGCTTTCTTCTACATATTTTCTTTGCAGAACCTTTTTTTATATATACCATGTCCTCTTTCTTCAGGATTTAGCAGTTTAACCATCTGTAGTTGTGAGCTGGTCATTTGGGTATAGTTCTGAGTCAAACTAAAATTCGGTTCTATCGGGTTTACCAGTACTAGCCTTGCCAGTACTCAGTAGAATAGTAAAAAGGTATATATTTATGTGTATGCACTGGATAGGCTCGCATTTCATGGGGTGCTCCAAATATGTTCTCAAAGGCCCACTGCGGTTTCTGAGGTAAATGTAAGTAAGGTAATTTCTGAGATATTTTCTTGAGAGTAAAGAGCAGACGTTCTTTTTCCTTTGAATTTTGCCTGATCATTTTATTTGACTCTGTACAGGCTTGTATCGAGTCTATTTTTAGATTTAAATCGCTGACTGTTGTAATGATCGCAATGATCGGTGCCCTGTTTTGTTCTTCGCTTGAGCTGGTGCTCACCTACAATAGCGAAACAAATGTTCTGCCATGCCATGGGTCGTTCGTCTCGTCGAATAGTGGCGCCCTGGCAGTTGTCGCCGTACAGATGATCCTGCTCATCGTCATCGTCGTGCTACTCGTCGCAGCACTCATGTGCAAACACAAAGGTACGACGTTCCCTGAAAAGTTGAACTCTTCAAAAAGACATCGCTAGGGAATTGTCTCCTATGAAGCAGCCTACAGTGTGTAGCTCAAAGTTGATTAGCGCTGTTGAGCTGTTAATCGCTTGTAGGTAGTTCGGGTTGTCTCCTATTGCTCGCTTTTGCTCACATTTTCCTTCGTTCATCGCCCTCTCATTTGAATTCCTTTCAAACAATACTCCTGCATTCAATAACAATCTCAATACAATTTTAAATGCGATTTTTATTTTCATAATCATCTTTTTGCTTTTTATTGATGTATTACACCACCAATCTTTTGTTTACTAAATGAATATCAAACAGCCTCGAACTAACGCCGACACAAAAAAAGCTTTTCAAGAGATCCGCTAAATGGTGTACAAAAGAGTTAAAACATTTTCGTCCACCCACTTAGCGGACCTTTTAAAACATATCATCACTCTCAAACGCTCTAATCTTACCGTATTCAGAAATGAGACTGCAACTTATAGCCACACAATTCCCATGTGTAAGAATAATCTCTTGTTTTAATTTGTTCATAACGTTTTCATTGCAGAAGAACATGATGAGCACGTAATTGCCGGCTCAACCAAGTCAGTTGTGAGCATTTTGCTTGTCGGTGCTTTGGCGACAGTTTGTGTCATCATTCTGTCAATCTCTCACCATCAGAGCACAAAATATCTATTCACTTACAGTAACCTGGTGATTGTCATTTTCTTTTTGTTGCCTGTGTAAATTAATGGACAACATTTTTTTCCAGACTATCATTTACTCAATTAAAAGTTGTCTCATATCAGTATTAGCTGTGGTAACATGCCCAATATCCAAAGCGATGCTGCGCTCCTTACTAACTAATAAGAAAATGGTAAGACAGTTATCATAATCGACTTTCAGATTTTTTTCGTTGTGATATTTATCGTGACCTCAAAGCTTCCGCCTCGATTACAAAACAAAATTTTTCATGAAAACAGCATTCTATTTTCCATAGAAAAATACTAATAGTGGTAGGAACTTAGGTCGTTAGAGTTGTTGCACAGCCAAAAATTCCTCCAGAGAGTCAGTCTGTTTGGAAATCACCAAAGTTCCCGTACTAGGTCGAATGCAGAACAAAGCTTGGCAATTTGAACTCCGATAAACCCCTCGGATTCGGCATCATCTCAGCTACTGAAATTATGTTCTTCTATACGATGGCTAATGAGGGATGGGGTTGCAATGATAAATTTGGGTTTCTCCCTTTCTAGCGAATTGTCTACCTGCATTTTTATAAGTTATTCGACCGCATATATAATAGTTGCGGAACTTCATAGGAGAGTAACTGTGCTCCTCGTTTCCCTTCGATGCCCTGGTTCGTCATGCCCTAGTACTCCTGCCAATTTCGGTTTGATTCTTAATTTCTGTTCTTAGATTTCACTCTTCTACAACACAACATAACAGTTTTTTTTTTATCAAAAAAGTCCACTATTCGAAAGTGCAAGTGACTCTTTAGTTTCTTCAATGCTCTCCTGCCTTTAGTGACTAATATCTATTTTTGTCACATCCATCTATGAGTAACGTGAGTAATGCAAATACTTAGAATAAAAAGGCAAAAAGGTTTTTGCCTAGTAATGGCCATCATCGGCCTTTACCAGTTTCTAAGAATTTTGGTTACCACCCATCAACGTCTCTATACTACCTCTCCACTCTGAAAGTTCTATGTCCATCGACAATAGCCTTGATCTTTCGGAATCCCGATCAGAGACCAGCAGCTATACAGTGTGCATGGCTGGTAAAAGGATACAATTGAGTAAACGCAAATTTCGAAAAAATCGTACTAATTGTTATTTTCAGAAGGCTAAAGTGAACACAGTGCCTAGAGACCAACTGTACTGTTCTATCGCACTACGAAATCCTCCCAAGGTTCGCGAAAATACCAGCCAAAACCTCCCGAGCACAGGAGAAAGTAATCAGCCGTCGTCTGAGTCGCCACCTGCAAAAACAGTCTCCATCAATGAGAGCAGATCTATGTATGTAGTTTAGAAAAAAGGCAACTCTAACTTATAGTTTATGCTGCGTGATCGATTGATCTTGTTTTGTTTGGAATGATCTCATTATTTTATTTGTCCTGTTTTTGATAAATATTTCTTTGTACGTGGCAGTTATTATTCAGAGTCACTCTATCTCTGTATTTCCTTTCTTGTCAGCAGTAGAGATTTCTATTGGAATCTTTTGATGGTTCCAAGTCGTGGCCAGATGCGACGAATCGTGGTCGTCCCAAATTCCTGAACCGTGATGGTAAGTCTAATCGGTTTATTGCATTCATTTCGCAACTAGTGCAACAAACATAATGTAGTGTTATGTAAATGCATTCAATGAGAAACGAAAAGAAAAGAGCCATACAAATTCGTAATGAATTGAACCCGTCTACTTCTTTGCATGTGTTTGTTGTGCATAACGTAAGCCAGTTTTACATTTTGAAGGAAGCATTCTCACTGTTAGCATCCATTTGCAATCAGGAGATTATCCTGGGAGATTGANAAAATCTCAGAATTCTATCTAGCAGATGTTTCTCTCTAACTCAATGAGAACGTCTAATCTCTATCACTAAGCTAGACACAAGTCTACGGTTGAAAAAATTTGGCCAAACCACAATTCTCGTCTCTTCTGCACTTGCGTCTGTTTTTCAGTGCAGGAAGACATAACTGCGAGGTTCGAGAAACGAAGCCCCAAGACTGTCATCACTCGGGATCACTTCCGCGAGTTCATGGGAAATTTTTCCTATGAGAAAAATTAATGAGGAATGTAAGCCGGCTCGTCGAACATTCTTCACAATAATGCCAGAAAAGCAGAGAGTCTCCAAACTGTCAAGAGACGTCTCCCTCCGAAGACTCTTGAGCTGATATGCCAGCGTGGAATCGCGTGAGGTACAGGCGATCATCAACAAATGTCCGATTCGCGAAGCTGTGTAGAGAGGCGATAAAGGAAGATTTGAAAGAGAGAAAGTCGGTGGTTCTTTGCGAAGCTCGAAGGAGCTTCGCTAACTACAGGACCAAGACGACTTCCCCTGTCGTCCTAAATACCATAATAATCACCGCATCTCATCTACGATAAGTCACAGGAGGAAGTCATCTATGACTCTTACTCGAATTTCTTCTACAGCCATGTCTACCTGCCTTTCTACCAATTCAAGCAGGAAGATATGCCGTTCCTTGAGCTCGCTTCCGCAATTTGTCACTTCAGCGAGGATTTTACGGCGCCCGATCCGTGACAGGATTAGCCTAGAACATCTAAGGAGCATTCCACCAGTTGTCATCAAAACTCTAGCTAGACTGTGTGTACTGTTCGATATCTGCCTAAACCAACCAAGCCTTCCATCCCTGCGGGGTTGACCGTCGTCTGATGATGGACGGATAAAAACTGACTTGAATTTGGCTGCTCACCACAAGTCATTCCGTAGGTCACATATGGATTCAAATCCCACTACGATTCAGAATCGAGTTGGATGTAAAATGAGGTCGGCCGACATCAAAAAACTATTCTTTCTACATATCAGATGCTGTTCCATATTACCAAGTGCTACAATCTACGATATGATCTCCGTTCTGTCATGGTTATTACTATCGATAGAGGTGTTGATAGACCTTCACATGTACACGTACCCACTCGCCCTTCCCAAATCGGATTCCAACAGACATGCATACCATATATTCCCTCTCAAAACGAGAATAAATTCCAATTGAAGCCGTTCTAAGCGTTTCATTGGGAAGCTCCTAGAAATCGCTAACATTTCACTTTTTTTATACAAAGGAATGTTGAGGGAGTGCATTTTCAACGACGCGAACGTATTGATTAGTGGTACAGTTGAATCATCAATTCGTTCGCTTCATTTTGCTTGAGTGTTGGATCTATTCCTGGATGGGAACCCGAATAACGTTTACCGTTCGGATTTCTCTGGCCTTTCTCTTCGCATCTGTTTTTACTATTGTGTAGCTAACATTTGATAGAATAATTTGTTCTTTAGTTTTGAGCAATTTGTAACACAATGTTCTTAACGGTAAAATTTTAATTGGGGGTCATATGCCACCATTATAACAAATGTTACACCAAAATTTCAGCCTGGAAGCTTCACTTACATATATAAAGAGTGATGTCTGCAAGAGAAAATGCCCTTTTTCTGGGTGTTCCTTTCGCTTTTTAAGGCATTTTCCTCTTCCCAAATCTAGCTGGCGGGACATAGCTCGAGAGCAGTAGGAGGCAGCGACTGATGTGCCTAGTTCAGTTGGGTCTATACGATCACCTACACAAAAGTTTCCGGAATTCGTTCTTAAGCGGCCTCGCTGGTTGTCCTTGGCTTCTTCCCGACCCTTTTGGAAGTTTAGAAGTCGGTTGATTTTGGGAATGAAAATGGGACGGGAACGTCGTGTTTTGTTGGAGAGTTCCGTGCCATGTTGACGCCGAATTTATAACACCTAAAGAGCCTCATGGGCTTTACAGCCTATCATTTCTTGTTAGTTATTTTCGTGCCATTCGTCCATCGCTGTGTTGCCACGCAAACTCTGAACGTCAGTTCATACTCACAAAATGTTGTCATATGGCAATGAACCCTAAAGATTCACTTCATCTCAACTTGCCTCCACCCTTTTTGAAGAGCACACCCATTAGTGCATAATTTTTCAAATGTTTCCTTTTTCTTGTTCTCATCTAATAGTTGTACCTGCATATTAATTCACCCGACCCTTCATACGATGAAGTGAATATTCATTCCTTCTTAAGTGTTCCAGACCATTGAGAATCAAGGAAGCTTTGGTTTGAGTTCGTTAGAGGGAAGGGTAGGGACGAACGGGATTATTCGGTCTGTATTGTTTACATTACTTCCGGTTTGGGGCGGCAAGAATTTGTCATGACTTATTAAAATAGAGTACATGGCTAAGTATAGGAATCTTCCACATTTCTTATTCCATGATTCTTCGACTTGGAACAACGTCTTAAATTCTTCGATGAAAATTTGTGCTTTTAAGATCGTCAGGGCCACTTTTTCCACAACTTTGACTTGGTGGTTCTGAACAGCTCAGCTTAACCTCCTAGAGCTCCGATTTTCAATTGAATTAGATTTAAAAACCGTTAATATAACCAATACTAATTTCCGCCCTCTATTTGTATTCCTTTTTTGTTCCTTTTAGATTGTGCATCGCTCCACCGTATCCCCAAACACAGCAAGCAAGGTTGGACATCACAAGATACGGTTTCTTATATGGCCTTGTGCCCTATATGATGAATTCGTTGCCAGGAACAACACTAATCCTCCTTGTTAATTCTATCTGCATCTCTGATTGTATCCATCCCAACGTCATCGTAGCTTATTGTTGGATTGAGTGTCCTATAACTTCATGCTTCGTTTTCATGATCAGATAAAGTATGGTCAAAGACGTTTCGACTTAGAGATCCGGAGGTATGGGCAACTTTTGCCTCGGGGATAAAGCCTTGGAACAACATGGCATGTGTCGGTGTCGTGTGTGTGTCGGTGTATGTCGGAGTGTGTGTGTCGGTGTNTGTCGGTGTGTTTGTGTCTGTCCTTAATGTTAGTCCGATTTTGATCAGAGTTGTTTTGCACTATGTATGGGCTACTAACTGGAGCAGTCATTGTTTCGAGCCGAAATGGGAAAAAGTCAGCAATGCATTTCAACTTTAGCCTGATGTAAGCTGGGCGTTCCGACTGGCAGTGGGATAATGTGAACCCATGAGCTATACCCCTGTTTGGAGGAATTGATGACAGCGGCACTCATGTAAAAAAATGAGGGTGGACCACTACCACACTGGAACTGTCCCCTGATTTATGCGAGCAATTTTTGGAAATTTGCGAAAAGCTGCTTTCAATCCCTGAGTTGACTGCTTTTTTATTTGGACATATTCAAAATTTGACTAGGAAACGGTATCGGTTTTTTCACTCCTACCGAGGGGTGCGACTAGATCGCCTTCGGATTAAACGGGGAAGATGACAGAGATCCAATACGAACCGAACCGAGTACATTGGATGTACTAGGATCATGGTAGTTTCTAGGTTTTTCCCAAGGACAAAATGGAAATCGGAACGGAGTTTGTTCACTCAGAAACGATCAGAGCCCAGTGCCTCCGTAAATTGTCGTCACTTTTCCTGGAAGTTTGCCGCCCAACCCAGTACCCGTCTGCGCAGTCCTTCGTCAACCGCGCGCAGACGCACTGAGCCAGGCTTGCGCGTTCCATTTCCTTCCTTCGGAACTTGATCACGTCATGATGTCTGCAAGTGCGCGTCTCGCCCTTGCGGACTTTTGTGTTCCCTCGAAAAACTTTTCTGAATTTTGTCCTTGTTTTCGAGCTCATGCAAAACATCGGATCTGATTTACTGTCCTGGGCAGCTAGTGATCATATTCTTGTCAAAGTCACAATGTAGCCAATTGCTCTCATTTGTTTAACTGCTGACACTGGTTTTTTTTTCACCGTAGCTAGAGTGCTCGTATATGTACGTTCACTCTATTCTAAACGAACCTGTCTGGGCTTAATGTAGACCGGCAGAACACTTTTTCCGCCATTTCGAAGTTTTCAAAAGGTGTCCCATATACCCATAATCGCATTGTTCAATGGTCTTCGGTATATTCATATTGGAAGGCAATTTCAAATTCTCTAGCTCCGCGCTAAAAAATTATTGCTAACTTGAGCGCAAAGACTGGGAAAGTTGCATGCATTGCATTCCTCTTAAAGGAAAAGGATGTGTCAAATCCCTAAATTCATCTACTTTCTAATCATTCGAATATTAAAGCCCAGGTTCTGTAACTCAGCTGTTCCAAATAGCTTCTTCAGTTCGTGCCTCACATGAAAGAGCGAACGAGGTTAATGGAATTGCTAATGCCTTGTCATATAAGGCAAATAAATACTCTGGTCATGTTCGTCTCAACATTTGTTGTGTCCTTTGAGAATAACACGGATGTCAGTGTACGTTCTCAAAAAGTCTGGTTTTCTGAGCCCCATAGCGTGCCCGGAAGGTTTCGAATCTTGCCCTTTATTTTTTCCTATATTGCAGCCGTTTGGGACATTTTGAATATGGGAATTTCCATCATAGGTCCATTGATTGCCTACCGTTTCTCGTCTGAAACAGTTTTTGATTTCGATCTAAGTGAATTCAAATGAAAAAGTAGTTGGTGAGATTCGACTCATTGACACTAGGTAGCTTAAGTTTTTCATCTGTGACCTCTTAATCGAACCAGCTTTTAGAAATGAACACTGTTCTTTACCGCTCAGTACAAGCGGCACTATTTCATGTTTTTAACATTGATAAATCAGTCTTTCATATTGTTTTTCTTTTTCGTAACACTTTTTTTGATTCTTCGGTGAATCTCCGGAAAAAATTTTCGATTGGTTTCTTCGTTTCTCTTGCTCATTGTGAAGAGCAGTGCTTGAACTTCCTTCTGCCTGCTTTGCTTTTAGAGTATAATTCCATAACCAGCCACAAGAGTCCTTCATACATTTGTAAATCAGTGGTGAAAGGGAACGAGTGCTCTCCACCACTTTTTTCTGTTCCCCTTTTCTTGTGATGACAGTAAGTGTTGTCATGTTCCTTTAATCTTTTCTTTGTACGACTCTAATGCCATGTACTGGAATCTTTTTTCCCTGTTTGCTTTTGAAGACCCTTCATCATTTCATTTAATATTCAGTTGAACTTTATTATTAGATGATCTCTTGAACATCGTTCTTTAACTCATTAAAGCTGCATAACTAACAAAGCTAATATTGATTCTTTACACCACTCTTTAAAAACATACTTTATCAAAAGTATGTGATTGGCGAGCAAAAACTACAATGAAAATAAGTTTTGATAATTTTCAGCAGTTATGGAATCTCAGTTTGGTGGCTATGAAAAATATTTGTACCCAAACAGAGAAGTCCCTGTCCCTTTACCAGAAGACTTCTATAAAGCATGGTTAGCCGGTGACACGACACGACCGCCATCTCAAGGTAAATAATCTAACTCCTTTATTCAACATAAACATTTTCTATCTGATTCTTTTCCTCAGCTTTCGGTAAAACCTTTGGCTTCAGGAGTTTGTTTTCCGATATGGTACAGAATATTTTTAAGAACTGTTTTCTTGAGCTTCAACTGTATCAAACCGAAGTAGTACTCACGTCCTTCTGCTTCGGGTTTCCTAGAGCATCTTCGATCACAAAAGACTTACATTTTTAGTTTCTCATGTCTTTGCTACTCTTTATTAATATTAGTTGTTCCTGTAACTCATAACTCATCAGTAATGGTAGAATTCAAAGGCCATGAAAACTATTCATTCAGATTAAGTGTGTTATGTATTCAAGGTCACTTCTTTTTAGGGTCGGATCTCCAAAGAGGTGACTTCACTGAGCCCCTAATAAGTCCTCCTGCTTCGAATTCCATAGTTGACCAGCTCATACGTGAAAATCAAGATCTCATCGAGAAGGAAGCGTTGAAGCAGGTTCGTCTTTGAAACTCGAAAGCCCTTTTTTGCGAGGGCTTGCTCACAATAATGTTATTGTTCGACGTTACTGTTTTGATTTTATTTTAAGCTCAAACATGATCATGTTAATCGTTGCATTTTCGTAGGTTTCTTTGTTTAATTTTTCTGGGCCAAAGCAGTGATGGGTATCGTTGCTTATTTACTTATGGTTTTGAGGACTTCTTACAATGTTAAACTGGAGGAACTTTACATTTCTTTAGACTTGTTAGTTTCATACTTAGCTGTTTTTTCCTGCGTTCGTTTTGTCGCTATACGATTCATTAAAAGTCTAAAAGAGCATTTGTTTATGAAGAAGATGTGTTGCAGGCTGCAGCTGAAGCTCTGAATATCAATACTGCTCAGTATTCGAATCTCATACCTCTGTCATTTGATCAAGAAGAATTCATCAGGCAAGAAGAAGAAAAGCGGATGAAACAGCGGGAGAAACTGCAAAACACACTGCGGCTAAAGAAATGATCCCCTTCCCTTGTGTACCTATCCAAATATCCATTTCGTTTTCACGGGTACTGTTTCCCGTCATTTTATCTCAAGAGATTCATTCCTCATTTCGTTTTTTCTTTACTTTTTCACATATCTTCATTTGGTTTCCATAGACGGGTTTTCTTCAGTGTGGAGTCGCACTTCAGCTTGAATAGAGCTAATATTGTATCGATTTCCTGGTTGTCTTTCTGATATAAAACTGGTTCTCTGCATCATCTTTCTACTTACATGGAATAAATTTTAAATATACTTCTTTGCACTTTTTTCATCCGGTGACGGTGATATGTATTATTATCTGCTAATGTGTTTCATTTTATAAGCTTATTCGATATTCTTCTATAGATGAATGTTCCGGCAGCATTCCCAATGCCCCAAGCCTCAAATTATCAGAGCGACCCTGAAAAGGTAACCGTTATTGTGCTTCTTTCTATACTGCTTTTTGAGTTTTTACATGATTACTGTACTTTAAGATGACTGCTGCAATCTCCTATCTGGAAATCAAAGTCATGGACGCTAAAAAGACCATAGAAGAGCTATTGTACATGCTTGATATGCAGGAGAAGGTTCCATGGTAAGGTGTTCAATATAATGAAGCTATCAATCCAAACATTGTTTCCAATTATTACAATTTTATCCTTTTTTCTCAAATATGACACAATTAAGAGGCAGTTTTCACGACAGTTCAGATGTGATTGTAGGTAGAGAAATAAGCTTATCCGTTACCTAGGTGGGCAGCTAGATTTTTTTTTACAAAGGTATTCCCGTGTTCTGTTTGTCCTACCTCTACTATTTGAGGGCTACGCTAAACGTTAAATCTAACTTCATTTGTACGAGTGCTTATCTCTCTCTAATTGGGACTACCATCCCATATGGCTAAGATTTCTTCCTTCAATTGAAAGGATAGGAGTTAATCGTAGTAGAGTGTAGTGTCTGTGACTTGGTTATGACGAAGGTATCGGAGGAAGTGGGGAGCTAGTAACATGAGAGGGCAGGGTTGTTGGCTTTTTTATCTAAAAACCTGGTGCATTACTCAGCAGAAACTTTAATATAGTTCTTATCTTACCTACTTATTTATTTGCTTAATACTACCTAATGCCTTAATTATCGTGGTTAACCTCAAATTGCAGTGGGTTCAAATGTGTTTCCTTACATTTGTTATGACAAATGCTTATGCCAAACTTGTCGCATGGGGCTCATGAATTCTTGCTTGCTGCAATTTGTCCTTTACACAATGCCTAAGTGCATTTTTTTTAGGCCAGACATGTTAGACAAGTTCTCATCACTGGCTGCAGCTATGTCTCAACTTCAGGGAGCTCTCAAAAAGAGCGCTATACAATCAGGTATTTTGTAACATCTTCAGAAATGCTCGACTCAGTGACCTAACCCCTCATTTTGAATAGAATTGTTGCGAGCTATCGTTATTGAGAAAAATTCACTCATTACTAGGATCACGGTCCTTGTGTTTGTTTAATTAGATTTGCCGGATCCTGTCGATTCTCCTAGATTTCGTTTTACGTGTTCGTTCTACGTGTTCTTTTTCAAGGTCATGAAGATCATGGAGCACTTCTAAGAAGTCATGTGCTAGTACCGCAGCGTTTGCAACTCGAACCGGATCCGCAGTTGCAGGTGAGGCCGTTTCGTTTCTTTCATGATACAGTCGTTCTTCTTTTTCCTTGGAATTGATATTAGCACCAGTTCTAAAAAGTAGCTTTAACATTCACGACGGTGATTTGAAGTCATAGGGTACCTCGTTTGAGAGCACGATCGATTTTAGACGCTGACATCGTATCGCATACATTCGTGGAATCATGATGTGGTGCCTGATTATTTGCGTACAAAACTGAATCCAGAAATGGAATCGGAGGAAATGATGTTAGAGCAAGACAGAAATCAGAAAGGTTCATCAACTGTTTCTGATTATATCATCTCTTAATTGTTGCTTTGATCCTTGTATGTGAATGCTACCCAGCCCAGTGGTTAAGAGGTGGCATTAACGACGCAGTGTAGTTGCTGTTATTTACGCAACGCTTTTCTACTCTCAAAGACAGCATGTTTCTGATATTTTCAAATTTTTTCTTGTGTATGCTAACTTGTTAAAACGAGAACCTTATTTTCGACACACATCTTTTTCGCTTCTTAGCCTTCATAGAATTTGAAGCTCATAAAACATCCTGTTTGGAGCATGAGCAAGTAGTTGGGGTTGTCCACAAATGCCACTTTCCATTCATCTCATCAACTATAGAACGGAATAATGAGATAATGAAATCCTTGCATTTATAGCGTTGTTGAATGAAATTCATCATTGCTTTTTCATTACCTTTAAATTCAGGGCAGGACGTTATAAGTAAACAAATCACTCATCTTAACAAGTACGTTGATCTTCTACTGCAAAGCCTACATTCATCGGATCGCGCTCATAATGAAAGCTTGGCAGAAAAGGTGAGTTTTATTAATCTAATTTTCCTTTTCATTCGATTTTTTAATGTTTTTTTTTNTTTTTTTTTCAATTTTTTCTTCCTGCTTCACCATGCCATTCGCGCCGTGCCACGAATGTTAATCTCGATTTCACCATTATCATCATCATTGTATGTCTTAATATGTATAACTTAGGTAATCAGGAGGTCATTGAGATATGTAGAAAAGTAGTTTTGGAGCTCCCACTCAGCACTACTTTCACGGTTAAACTCACCTAGTGGGCCTGTCTAGCGTTCTCGAAATATTTCTGTTTTCACATTTGAAAAAGGTTCATGTGAAGGGTTCAAGCGCTAGAGAGTTGTAGTTCAGTATCTTTCACTTAGCCACAAAACAACTGCCTCGCCGTTTTCTCATGGCAGGTTGGTGCCAAGCACAGTAGTTTATGAGCGCCGTCATTTCAAAGCCATCCTTGCAATTTTAATGTCGACTGTGTTTCGATCGGGCTTTCTGCCCTTGTTAAGAGCAACACCTTCTTTCATGGGCAAGAGTGGGAGTGGGAATAGATTTCCTAATTTTCAATGTTCGATGCCCTCGTGAGTTCTTCCTTCCTTCTGGAGCGCCGGAATTGGTCGCCATTAACAATACACTCACTGCTTCCATTAAGTAGGCTGTTCTGAAAATCAGTCATGAATCAGAGAAATTAGTCTCTGATCAGTTATTTGATTGTTAACGTGGCCGTTTCGAGCATGTCCACTTTACCAAATTAATGATTTCCCTGTTCACATGCTGTTACAGTTCTGTTTCATATTATTGCAATTTGTTAAGCCGACTTTCAACAAGGAGGAGACCGCTCGTCTAGTGCGTGCTACGATGGTAGGCGAGGGCTTGAAAATCAATATGGGCAGATCGGCATCGACGATGTCGTCGACCACGCAGTTGCCGCGACCTTCTGGAGCGCAGCAACGCTAACTGCTATGAAAACCTTGGCAACTGCTCAAGTGATCGCACATTCTTCGAATTCACGTGTTTTTTTCACATCGGAGTTGTCCAGAATGGATCTCTGCTGTTTCCTTAAGAAAAGTACCGGTGCTATATTGAGACTTACAACAAATTCACTAGTATTGTTTTTCCTTGAGATTATTTGACGGCGAATAAAAGATATGCATTCTGGTTTTTACAATGGTTAATGATGTTTCAAACACGTAACTCGTAATATCTACTTTCACGTAATATCAAAAAAGGAAAATATACAAAAATGTCTCTTTTCTTTTTGCTACTGAAAGGCATTCGGCATGGTTTGTTGTGTAATATAGTCGGTTATGAGCGGTGCTGCTGTGGCCGCAAGCTCTGCCGGCGATGACCTCCCAGGTCCATCGGGATCTAGCAGCTCTGATTTTATGGGAGCAGAATCACGTAAGAAGCCGAAACGCCAAGGATCTGATGTTCGAATGAGTCGAATTGAGACCGTGCATCGTACGCTCCATGGTCTTCATCAAGAGTGGGAACAACGGAAAAGGCATGTCGTTCTTCTTGTATAGGAAGCTGATGCACAATTTGAGTTGGGGTCTAAGGATCTCGTCAGAAAGTTGCGCTGAAGGGTGTTGCAGCTCCAAACTGTTTTCCATTTGCCTAGTTTCCAGGGCTAGATTTCCCGCATAACTTTGTTTTATTGCTTCCTATGGTATTTTCACCTCCTTCCCATTATTGCTGTGTTGCTGTGGGCGCCATAAAAGACAATGGCTCTTTTGCTGAAAAACAAGTGATATCGTGAAATGAAGTACGAAATGCATGCTTTCAGAGCGACATTTGAAATTGATTACACGAACCCGTCGATTCTTTGTTCGTCGTCCTCTGATGCTGTGAGCTGCATAGAGTTAGGGGGTCTAGGAGAAAGACAACTTCTTACAGTGAGCTTCCTATGTTGCTCGTTCAAGTATTCTTTCTCTATATTCAGTGGTTCTTTAGGTTTTATTGCCATGGATGCAGGTGACAGTTTGTTGTGGCTTCGAATTCAGTCTGAATGGGTTGAAAACAGAGCTCTTCGCTAAACTGAAAAGGTATAGCTACTGTTCGACATTAGTAGATATTCTTTAGATTTGAATTTTTCAGAATGTCTGTGGCGCAATTTTCTATGAATGCAACTGATTACGTCTTCCAAGTATTGAGGAAGTCAACGGGTGATATGGAAGAGCTATACAATGAGGAGGTAAGAAATCTGCATCGTTCAATTCCATCTTTGTTCTTTTCATTCGTCTTCTTCTTTACCAACCTTTTTATTTGGTAGTTTTTTTTTTCACAGCCTTTTATGAAAAATTCGAGCGTTATCCCTAAATTACGCTCTTTATCTCCACGAGCATCTCTCAGCATCCCTCTTCCGCAACATCTTTTCACCTACACATATCGAATGATAGTCAATCTGTCTAAATGCATTATAAATCTATGAATCCACGTTTACTCGCAACTGTCATTTTTTATTAAGCTTGGAGTGAGTTCCACTGCCCTGTGTTTAGATGCTGTTGTCCAAGATCGACTTTACGAGACCGTACCCGATGTTATCGCTTTTCGAACCAGAAAGCTTTCGCCATGAAAGAGATTTGGCACATGTCATAGGTCGGTTATTTCGTATCTTCTTGACGAGTGAATGTGCAAATCGTAGTGCTGTATGCATGGAGTTTTCATGGGAGATACTTAGCGAATTAATGTGAAATGATCAGCTCTATACATGCTCCTTCATATTAGTAGGTTGTTCGAAAACTCTGTCAAAGATTTCGCGAAGGTCCTGAATTTTTCGTAGAACTTTGTGTTTTGAAAAACATCTTAGAAACATTATTAGAGGGTCTAACTCACCTAGATGCGTTTGTTATATTCGAGAAAAAGCGAGCATGAGAAGTTCTTCGCATACAGTCAATAGAGCCCTTAATGTTCCATGGGAACTTCCAGGGCATCCCAGAAAATATCGAGACTGATGCAAAACTTCCGGTAGATACTTTTCTAACAAACTGATAACCATTTCAAGTAGATATCTGTTTCACGACGAGATCTACGTGTTACTCTTATTACTTCCAAGTATTTCAGGTCAAGCGCTTGGGTATTCTTTGGACGAACTCGAAACAAAACTTTCGGATGAGCTGAAAACTTGCCGTGCAGCGCTATTTAAGGACACCGTCGAGGCCGTAAACAGCCGAGGTTTTTATTGAAATTTTGCCTTATGTGTTTCTACAAGCTATTTCCTTATTTATGTAATGATATCGTTCAGGTAGCGAAGGTTATGAGCACTATGCTTTTCCTGAAGCAGTAGTGCTGGATGTGGCCCAACCGTGTCCTCACTCGTTGATTGCTAAAATCAAATGTTCGTTCTCCGCTTTACTTCATTTCTTTCAGTTCATGAATATTTTATCTGATATTTAGTGAGATCTTTTCTTTTTTCTTTTCTTCTCTTTTCTTTCTCTTCTTTCATTTCATGTACTCCTAAAATTTTTTTCGTCCCATTACATCTTTTTTTACATACTGTTTTCGAGCACAAATGTAATAACCTTTCAGCGGCGAACTTGAGTTACCAGGTGTTTTTCCGGTCTTTGGAGGATGAAAAAGAGAACATTGATCATGGTGCTGCAAAAGCACTTGTGAATTTCGTCCCTGACATGACGCCAACGTCTCTGGTTGCCAAAGTGGTACGGGATCTCAAGCGATCCGGCCACATTAAGGTGCGGTTTATTTGAACTTAAGTCTTTCATGGGATGCATATTCACGGATCTGCTGTTTGTAACGGTGGGATTTCGGGGTTCGGCCAGTAACAGCGTTGGCTGTTGGCTACACGCTTAATGGACAAATAATTGTTAATTGTATTAATTGCCTCGATATTGTTAGCAGCTGCTATTTCTCCAGTCCCTAATCGCTATGTACTAGTGTCACAAAAATGTTTATTGTACTATAATATTTGTTTAGGCGGAAGAAGTGGATACTGATTATTTGTTGCAACTTGTTGGCCAGAAGAGTTATTTGACAGCAAACGATAAATTATTGATAACATATGGAGTTCGTTTTAATTATTTTGTTTTTAGCTGCTCGTTTCACAAGCTCAATAACCCCTCAATTTTGTGGTTTTCTTTAGGAAGTACGTTCTGCGTTTGAGAACTATCGCAACCCTCGTTTTGTTTTGCGGCGTAAAGCGATTGTTTTACTGGATTATCCGAAACCGAGACCAATTCACAAGGTATGTTCGATAATTTATAGCATAGCATTTCAACAAGTTTGGAGAAAAGGTAAGACAGTCGAATCGGGTTTTTGGGTGTGCCACACTTTCCATTATGATAGAGTCAGAGATATTGGACCGGCGAAGTGAGCAAAACCTATGCAAAGTCCCCGAAAGGTCCTTAATAATCAAGTTAGTATAGTAATGTAGCATAGAAATTGCGCTGCAACTAATGCTGGTCAGAGGGTGTAGGTTTTTCTCCTCGAAAATTGTGTCGAGATCGCCGCTCCCAGTCGTGCGCTATGAAGGGTAGGTTTGAATTCGAAGGGAAGGAGACGGTAGTCACCGCAGAAGTACTGTCGCTTGCTGTGGGTATCTGGGGAGAAGTACCGCCACCCCTGTTCACAGGTTGGCAGGCGGCTGGCAGCTCTGCATTCATAGAGTGGTCACTATATCTGTTACCACAGCATAATTTTTTGTTTGCATATCAGAACTGACGAGTAGCCATGCTAGCTATAAGTCTTCAGCGCTGCGCAAAAAGTAAATTTGGTTCCATTTTTCTGCCATGGATAGATTTTGGCTCTGCCTCGGCAGTTTTGGCAGTGTCGGTCTCGGATGGGTTTAGATCAATTTAAACCATTTCTGAACCTCGTACCACCCTTTTCGTCATCGATAGCATTTCTACATTTCTTACTTGCTGAGATGATTTGTTATCTTATCTCCTTACGCCTTTGGTTAATATTTATTAGCGATCAATACGGTGTTGCGATCAGCATTAGCTATGGGACATGCGTTGCTCACTTTTGCGCCTTTCCTCACGATGTGATGAATAGTAAAGAAAATAACTTACACCGCCTTCTGCCGATTACTGCATTCCAATCTAACAATAAGTTTTTTCCAAGAGTGGCGACTCGCCGTGCATCGGTATTTATGGGTTTACAAAGACTTGAGATCAGGAGGTGATTTGGAAGTGACAGTAGTAGAACTTTTCTCGCGTGATAGGTACCAGGAGCCCTTTCGTATGTTATTTTTGAAATACTTTTACGAAACTTCTAATAAAAAATATGTAAGCCAAAATAAATGGTTCTGCGGAATTTGTGTAATACAATGATACGCCAACAGGAGGAGTACTGTACTTAGCTTGCAAACTGAGTAATGGAAACCTAAGGCTCGTAATCATGAATTTCAATCTACGGGCGAGATATTTTCAGTATTGAGTGAAGTCATCGATGTTTATTACCTTGCAGCCTAGTTATGTGCGTGCTGAAGAGAGCCGAATGGCAAGTGAAGACAGCGCTACGAGCTCTTGTGGAATTGGAAACGCCGCTGGAGGAGGAAGCGAACCAACAGAAAGTCACATTACTCTTTGGGATGTGGACGAGTATCTGTCGATGCGTCCGTTGAGTTGCAGCAGTATGGGGACTTCCGATATGGATTCGCAAGTTGGTATAACCCCAATATCCTTGATGTACTTCATTTCATGTTACTTCTGATTCGTTATCCGTCGATAAATTGCTTGCACGACGTTTAGATCAGCGTCGATTTCATAGTGTATTGCGGGAAGACGTCTTTGATCCATAAAGCCTCTTCTAAGGTCCCGAGTCACAATCCTCGCTGGTTGGAAGTCAGTGCGAGTGAACTTTTGTTGTTTTGTTTGACTATTTCTTTTTCCTTTGAGAATACTTTTAAGGGTATGATTTCATTTGACTTGTACATGAAGGATCTACCACCGGCTGCCGTGCTTACAGTTCACTTGGTGGAAACGAAGATGAGGAAAGGGAAGGTACGATTTGTAACACTGTGAAGTAGTTTCAGCCTGAGACGGGGGATTTATGTGTCTCCCGTTGAATTCCTTATCCCATGATTGCAGAATAAATAACAGTAATGTTGCCTCAGGGACGGAGGTGATGTAGTGGCATGTGGCGCACTATCACAAACGCATGATCCAGAGATCAGATTTAGGGTGGATATCTGCCTAGACCAACAAGCCGTCCCTCTAGGTTCGGTTCTCGTCTGAAGGGATGAAATCACTGACTCTTACATTGGCCACCCAGCGCAGTTCATCGTATGATCCCCATATGCCACTACGCCCCTACGATTCTGACTAGTAGTCGAATGCGGCAGCGCATCGCAAAGGCGGTATTGACCAATTCCAAAGACTTCATCCTTGATCTCTCGATAAAGCCTTATTTCATGCTTTGTCCATTGGAGTTGTTCCCTTTCAGGATGTCATATTCAAACAGATCAAGCACTGAGGTTTCTAAAAAACTACTTTAGGCAGAAGATCGTGTTCTTGGTTGGGTGAACATTCGCTTATTCGACTGGAGAGGTGAACTATTACAAGGCGTGGTGACATTAAATTTATGGGGCGGTGAGCCGCAGTATCCGCCTCATGGTCGAATTGGAGGTAACGATAAGAAACAAGGTTCGTTCAATGCGTTTAAGCTAGGCGATATCTTTCTATCAGTTCAATTGATACTTGCGATCTTCGGGCCTCGTCTTTGTACTGAAGTTTGTTTGAGTAGAGCTGTGTAGGGGTGTAGGAACGCAATTTGAATAGGTAGAATTTTTTCGATGATAGATGATGCCATCAAGACATTAACATGCCTTTTTATCACCATTCTTTGTAAAAAGTAGTTGTGGGCGCTCATGGATGTATAATATTACTCACTCAGAAGACGAGGTCCATCCTATAAAAACTACATCCTATAAAAATCAAAGAATCGTCTTCTGGGAAAGTTCTGCATTCGATACATGAGCTTGTTCATGTGAGTATAGGCACCTCTATTTCTTCATTACTGATTGCTTCGTAAGAGTTGGAAGAGCTGTTTACGTATTATGTATCGGAGGCCATCGGATTCCGACCTTTTCAATCTTCATGTTCATGACCCTGCAATCATGAAAATTTCCTGTCGGCTTTTTCATTTTCTTCCCTTTTCTTTGTTCTTGGTTTTCTTTTTAGATTTGGTTTGTTATAGTCAAAGCAATAGGCGCATATTACCTGAAAATCAGGTTCGAGTTGTCGTCTGGTCATCGAGCTGGCTCGTTACCGTTCGCAACATGTGAGGATGCCAGATACTAGCCAGTTTGCGCCTTTCGTGCGATTCATTCGCTCGATTGAAGAGCCTCAGAAGATAGTAAGTCCGATGTCACCTTTATGAGGTTTCTTTGTTATCTTCCCTTTCTTATTATTTGTGTTATGACAATTTATGTTTGTAGCAGACCGATGACTTCAGTATTGATAGGATTCTTACCACTATTAGAAAACGACTACTTGGTGGGGTCGTTTCAGCAGAAGAAGAGTTATTCGTGTGGAACCAGAGGTAATTTCTTGTGTTTCACAATCTACTTAACTAATTGTAAGCTCTTGTCTGATCGAGCCTTTCTTTCTAAATTACTATTTTTGAGCATATTTCCTCAACCATAATGTCGAAAAGATCAGAATAATAGAGTTTGTCTCGATTGTTCTTATGCTTACTATATTACTTCTTTGCGAGTTAAGTGGGTGGAATATTTGTCATCCAATGCTTCGAGGTATCTTCCAACAGTTTTGACAACTGGTGTAGTAAAAATCTTTCCAAAACTTTGCTCTTATCTCTCTTCGTGAGAGTTGTTTTAAGTTTACTCTTTGAGCCGTTGAACAACTTCAGGTTCCTCTAACACTTTTTGGATTTATTTTAAGGAATTTACCTCGACATTTGTTCGCGAGTACGTAGTATGAAGTAAAAGCTGAACTTTTGAGGTATTTCGATGCTTTCAGTGTTTCCTCTGATAATATAGATTGAGGAGGGGCAATAGGCAACCTGTTTGACATTGCAACAATTTTAAAGTTCATGACAATAATTTTACTCATTGTATACCTCGAGTTTTTCTAATTTTTTTTTGCTTGTTGAATTTGTATGAATTCCGCAAAACATGCGGACGTATACGTGGTTCGCGATTGTATACAGACTTCCGATTGACAGGTCAGATCTTTTTAGCAAGTTTTGTCTCTCATTCTTTAAAGACCTTAAAATTCCTAAAAGTGCAGTTGCAATTGCCTTCAAAAGTCAGCTGGAAAAGTTCCTTCTAAGAAAACCGAAGGAACTCTTTCATTGCTTGTTTGCTGCTGCGGCTGGTGCATCAAACTATACAGAAATTGCTATGGAATCGGCAAGACTGCGGAACAGGTGTCAAGATGGACTGTGGTTCCCTTTTTAAAAACATGGAACCACGTAACTTTTCGAGAAAAAAAATTGAGTGAGCTCAACGGTTGATCCAAGATAACTCACGTAATAGAATTCCCTTAACCATGAATAAGCCTGCAGAAATTGTACGGCAGTGCGTTTTTTACACAATTCCAATTCACAATTCCGATGTGGAATCAAAAATTTCCAGTTCCGCATTTATTTTATAAGATTTTAATAAAACCTGCTG
>UZAF01016285.1:6977-75852 GCA_900617895.1 Haemonchus placei | reverse complement strand
AACGCCGAAACGTAAGTTGATAAGAATTTATTTACCATCTTGGCAGCAGGTTTTATTAAAATCTTATAAAATAAATGCAAAGCTATGCCAAGATTTATCGAGAGTCGAACATGGACGCTTATTTCCAGTTCCATTTTGAGGTATTTATTTCTGAACTCCGTTGGCCTCAACAAAAACTGATTTCCGTCTCCTTTTTCCATTACGCTTTGGGACTATTTTTGGTGCAATTGTACTTTTGCGAATTTCGAATTCCTTGAAGATTTGGAGGTAGCTCTTGCCAATGCGATGCTCGCGTCAATCTGAATCCGTCCTATGTTTTCGAGTCGCCAATGTTTCCGTATGCCTGCAAAATTGTCTAACTTTCAAAGTGAGAATGGGCAAAAATCTGACCGTGTGTGTTTTCCTAAAACTCCTAGACGTAGAAAAAAAGCTCTCGTTTTCGAGTCATAAGTTCGGATTATGTTTTTACTCATTATTAGGTTTATTTACTTTTTGATGAAGAATTTTCAGCGTACACTCTCTTCTAAAATCGCATGATTGATCTCATTATAGACATTACGTGAGCGAGCACCTGCCAGATGCTCTTCTCGTGATTGCGGAAGCGGAAGTGACATGGAGAAAACGTGAACACTTTACTGAGATCTATGTGATGCTCGAGAGCTGGGGCCGACTAACTGTGGGAACAGCGTTCCGCATTCTAAGCAAGAAGTAAGCAACTTCACACCGCTTCTTGTTATTCGTATATTTTCTTTCTTTAGTTTAGGTGGTCTACAAGGTTCCTCTTCGTTTCTTGGAATCTGCTTAGTTAGCTTGTTTTGAGCTAGAGGCTTTTCAATTAGGCTTTGAAGACGAAGCATACCAAGGAGTAAAAGTAGGGGGTAATCGTTTTGAAGAGCGGGTAATTTTGCAGATGCATGGACCCAATCATTCGTCGTTTTGCGGTTTCACAGTTAGACATCATGTTGGACAACCAATCGTTTCCCTTGTTCATTCTTCCATTCATTCAAGTACGCGAGTTGTATTTGACCGGTCTATGTTGTAGTTTAATCTGAGACGTCCGTTTTTTTGAAGGCGCTGAAATGCGAGGCATGGTCCTATAATCCGTTGTCGTGTTTGCTTTTGAAAAAGGCTCTCTCTGATTATCGCATCGGGCACAAGTTGTTTTGGCTACTTCGAGCCGAACTAGCGAATCTCAAGTGAGTTATCCCAGTTTATGTTTCGATCTCTAACTTCATTCATTTGCTTAGACTGTCTATTTTTCAACGACATCAAGGAAGCAAAGAAATGAGCAGAGAGGGAGGGCGCAACATGATGCTGCTGGAAAGCAGAATTATCTTCCTCAACAGATCTCTTTTCTCTACCTAATAAATTTCTGATCAGCGGAGGGAGCATCTAGTGGGTCATGAGAGTTGCTAAATTGCCGATTGGCAGCACATAGTTTCCGGCAGCACGCTCGTTCTAGCCATTTCTCAGAATTTTCTTCAAATATTTTATATTTTGTGCCATAAACTTCACATTTTTTGAAAAGACAGATCCTAAGATGGGTACCTTGTGAAGATGCAATGGACCATAAAGCCCGTAATCCATTACAATGCTGTTTCTACGCCTGCAGGCAGTTTCAACTCCTCAAATGCCCCTGTATTCATGCGCATTTTGATTGTCCATAAGGGATTGATTTCGCTAACAAATTGTGTTTTGTAATGCCCTCAATGCCTAACCGTGAAGATACAAAAAATGAGTTACAACATTTTTCGTTTTTTTTTTCAATTAAGGCTCGTGGATATTTTATCCCTCTTCTATTATTCGTCAAGCTAGCTTTTCATGTTTAGAGACGCGGATGGCAACATAAGTGAAATGTATAAGCGGTTTGCTTTAATTATTGAAGCTTACTTGCGTGGTAATGATGAGCATATCCGAACAGTTGTGAAACAGGTAAGCGCTGCAAACTGAGATTCCTTTTTTTCTGTGGAAGGCCAAGTTATGCTTACTGTAGGTGGAAATGGTTGATTATTTGCATAGATTGAGCCTTCTTGTCAAGGGAATCCGCGAAAAAGATGCAGCGACAGAGGTAGGTGTTCAGTAACTAATTGTAAGTAGTATTTACTTCTGATTTTTGGCCCAGCTAAATTTTGGCTGAGCTACTGTAAATTTTGGTTTATTCTGACCTAACCTGATCGTTCATCTTCTGTCTCCTTCTGCTGGTGCAGCCATGAAGGAAGTCTTGCTCGCAGAACATGCTAAAAACTAGAGAGAGGAGGTTGGGTAAGATGCATAAACAGACCCACGTCATTGACCAAGCTACTTACAATTAGCCCCAATCTGTTACGATGTCATATAGCCACTTCTTCATCCGAATAGATGTTTTGAAAAAAANAAAAAAACATAAGCCGTGCACTTGTAATAATTATGTCAACAGGCGATCATATTTGTAAGAGTTTCTCTTCAAATTACAATTACAGCGCCTTCGTGAGGAATTACGGAACAATTGCCCAACCTTGGAGAAGATTGACTCTCCTCTTGATCCTAGTAATGCACTGGGACACTTGAGGTTAGTCGCGATAAAATATTTTGTTGTATATTATAGTTAGATTGATCATATATTATTTTCAAATTGGCTTTGCGATGGCGCTACCCGGTTTTTTAGTCTTTATCATCTTAATCCGTTTTATGATATATACCTACACGTTTTAAAACCAGTTTTGGCTGAACACGCTTTTTTAGATGGGACATCTTCAACAGAGACGAATATAAAACGCACGAAAATCTTTTTTCCTACCGTTTAGGATCGACAAATGCCGAGTATTGGGGAGCGCGAAGATGCCTCTGTTGCTTTCTTGGCAGAATCGAAGTCCTCTGTCAGAGCATTACCTCCCGACCTATGAGATAATTTTCAAAAATGGGGACGGTAAGTTTCCTAAAAGAATAATCCCTCTTAGCATTCCCAGAGACATTGTTTGTTGCTTTCAGATCTGCGCCAGGATATGTTAGTGGTACAAATGCTTGAATTGATGGATAGCATTTGGAAAAGAAATCAACTCGATTGTTGTTTGAGTACCTATCCTGTTCTTCCTATGGGCACCAAGGTACCTCTTTTTTCATAACTTTTCTCATGCATCAAATGCTGCTGATATTGGAGCTTTTGTTATTCCCTAGACTTTATTGTAGGGGCCAAATGCTTCTATTCTTTTCACTTTTGCATTCTGTGTCTGAATTAGTAAGCACTTATATCAATGAAGTTAACGTAATTGTGCTCCAGTTGAGCAGAGACGTATACTTCTATCTGCCAGCTTTACTATCTTATCTTAACATTGCTGTAGTCGTTTCATCTGTTATCAAAAGTTGCATTTATTTTTGTCACAACATTAGCCCAAGTATTCTTTTATCGAGATTCATATTTTCGATTTTTTCTTTTCGTTTTTGCTCTTTTGAAACAGTATATGCATGGGCATGTGGATAATGTGAAGCATTCTAATATTGCGAACAGCAGGATTGTTTTTATTTTTGTGTTTGATTGTAGAAGAACAAAAACAAAACGATTTCAGTATGGCATGATTGGGGTTGTTCCAAATTGTTCAACGATCTTCGAAATACAATCCGATGGTGGAAAAGTTGGAACGGCAGTTAAATCGTTGGAAACAACATTCATCAATCGTTATATCAAGAATAATGCTGGCTCTACGAGAAAGTGTGTTTTCCTTGCTTCACATTTTCGTACTACTCCTATTGTGCTTTTTTTCCTTTCATTGTTTGTTTTGTTGTTTGTGTTTTGAATTTGTTCTCAGTTGAAACTTTTTAGGTATATGGAGTGTGTTGACAGATTTTTGATGTCTTGTGTTGGTTATTCGGTCGGAACCTTCATTATGGGAATCATGGTTGGTTGCCTGAGTTTAGAAAGATTATTCAAACTTTTCGGAGACAGCCTACTCGTCTACTTTCTGCTTTTCACGAATGAGACAGATATATGAAAACGAAATTCTTCGCCTTCCACTTCTTCATATTGTTTTTTCCAATGATTCACAGGATCGGCACAACGACAACATAATGATGACTCACGATGGAAAAATATTCCATATTGACTTCGGACACATTTTGGGTCATGGAAAAACAAAGCTCGGAATTCGACGTGATCGTGTGCCTTTCGTTCTTACAGAGCACTTTCTGTGTGTCATTGGTCAAGGTAGACCGGTCTCGAAGGACAGTCACGAAGTTACAAAGTGAGTACTTGGAACGTGACTTTATAGTGTGATTAATGGTATCCAATTTCTAGATTAGTTTTAACAGCAGTTACGGAATTATTGCCCTTGCTTCGCTAAAACGTAGTGATTGTGAACTGCTCATGACTGTTTTTGGCTTTTGAAAGATACAATTTCATCTCATAGTATGAATCACTCAGTTGAAGTCAAGACCACTCTTGGAAGGAAGAGCGCACAACACTGGGCAAGAGATACTTTGTCGGCAGTTTATTCATATCGAAAGGATTTTGAATCACCTAGTGCTCCAAAAACCGAAGCCACCGAATCTCTGTGTCGACAGACGGTGACGTACTGGATTTGAACCGAATTCGATCTCTTAGTTAACACAACTTTACATTCATTGCCCTCCTAATCTGCACTATATAACTTTAAAATCATTGTCCTCTTCATCTTCAGTCCTTCCCATTCTCACCACAATTGTGAGCTCATTTCATGAGCTTAAATTAGAGAGCCTACATCGAAGTAAACATTCGCTCATTCGCTAACAAGATTCTTTGTCGGCAAAGAGCAAACGACCTCATATTTGTGATCGAAGTCTCTTACTTTTTGCTCTAACCTAGTTCAAGATAAGTCAATAAGATAAAAAAAAAGAAAGTTACTAACTCAGCGGAGTAGTGTAGAGTACTTCAGATTCAAAAAACTTTGCTGTGACGCATACATGATGTTATGGGAGGAACGCGATCTATTTCTATCTCTGTTTGCTGTTATGCAATCGATGGAGTTGCCGGAACTATCAACTGAAGCCGATTTAGACCACCTGAAGGTTTGCTTATTTGTTTTTTGGTGAAATGCGTAGGAGTTTCTATATGGGGCTTGTAAAAGCGTTATCTGATGTGGAAAATTGACAAGTATTTGCCCGTTGCTTATATTTCTTCAAGTTGGGATAAAAACTGTTGAATCGAGAATACGCGCTCAGCTAATATTTCTCGACAAATGATTTATAGGTTCTCTCCCTCCCGCATGTAAAAGTGGGAGTAGTTCCTCTTCCTATCGCATACAAAATTGGAAGTGTTTCTTATTAAGGGAGCAATTGAAACCAGTCGTTATTGCTAGCATTCCTTAAGTTTTTTCTTTTCGTTTTCTTGCCTTTTTTTTCATCGAAACGTTTTTTAGAGCACCCTACGAGTAGCATTTCATGATGGTATGATGACAGAAGCAAGAGCTTTCTTCGCAGAGATATTCGATGAAGCTTTCAATGGCTCGTGGGCAACAAAGACGAACTGGTTCTTCCACGCTGTCAAGCACATTTGAACAGCTTTTATAAGTTTTTGTTTGTTGCCAAAGGTGCTCGTTATAGTAAGAAGGTTCCACAGTACGGAGGAATGGGAGAATTGATGTTTGGAATAATGGATTCCCCACTGAGGGAATGCGAGTCGAACGGTTGCTCTTAAATGAGATCGAGAATAATGCATGGAATCCAATTTCTCTCGAACATTTCTCATAGAAATGAGACCACGCCAGTCTCATTGGGTTTTCCTTGAATATGAAAATACAGTCCATGATATTGTATCTGATACTTTGAAGACATAGATNGCGATGAGAATGGTTTTGGTATTTTTAGTTGTTAGGAGCTTATGGCCAAAGCAGAGACATCACTGCATGGTCGAAAAGCGGCCTAAGCAGGACGGAAAAGGGTTAAAAAGTCGCTCTTGTCGTCAACAGCTGCGCCGTACTCCCATAAAATGCGTGCTCAGTTCCCTTGTAGAGGCTGATATCACTCGAAATAGAACATTTGTTGTAAAGCAGCCAGCTGATGTACGCGAATATCTAGCTTCCACCAGCGGTCTAATCTGCATGAGCACTCCTGTCCTTTAACCCCAAAAAGAAAGTGTCCTCAAGTCAACTAGGCTGCTCAACGAACCGGAACGGTTCACACTTGCAGCCTGCTGCTCAACTAGCGCGAATTTCCTTCTTTGTCCACCTGACGCTGAATCCGTCTGCTATTACGAGCGCCACGTTTACAATTCCCTTTGTTCAGTTCAATTGTTTTCAAGCTGTTTACTTAAATATTGTTCCATTTGCTCTTCAAGTGCTCAAAGTGGGCTGTGATTAAAGGTCGTTTTGTTTCGCTGCCCCATTGTGATGATCCGTTCCAGTGATTATTTGCCGTACATTGTTAACTGAGTTTCCTGCCGTAAACTGTTCGATTAAGGCAGCTTGTTTCTGTGTCCTTCTGCCTAGTAAGCAGATGGCTGCTTTCATAGTCCGCAATTCGGCCCCCGAGCGAGCGAGCGACCGGATGACTACTCGTCCTGCGGTATCGACCAAGATTCAGTAGTAAAGAAGCGGCGACCCCGGTCGCTCGCTCCCTCGCGGGCCGAATCGCGGACTATGACAGCAGCCGATCGTTTTTATAACCTCTCACATATGCTTTCACATCGCATTCACTCGCTGGTACCTTACGCACGGTGTTCAGAATGACTGTTATGTCAATATCAATGTGTTTTTTTTCTGTTCCTTCGGCTTCTTTATTTTGTTGAAAACACTGGTTTTGCATATCTTGGTGAGATGACTTTTTGCCGACTTATTTTGTATTTTCCATGACAAATATCATTGATGTGCTGTCAAATTTCACTCCGCGCTAGGGTTGGGTTTTTGTTCTCGTCTTCTCCTCCTCTTCACCTTCTGGTTATTGAAGTTCAAAGGTGTTACCCTCCAGTCGCCCACTAGAAGGATGTGAATTGTAAAAATCATACATCATATTAATAGAAATCGCAGAAGAAGAGGATGGAAGAGCTGCTCAAACAACTCGACCTTACGTAAAGCTCTATGCTTTCCTACTTTTTGATCCTGTAGCATAAGCCGAAATGGAAGCTACGAAAACGGCTGTCGAGAACAAAGGCATTACAACTGCCGGTGCTTACGGGTATTCTTTCGAGTTCTCGATGTATCGTATTTAAAGTTCTTACATAGTACCATATTGTTGATCATTAGTGGCGATTAACGATCGAGATCAGTAGAATTTCGAGATTTGTTCACGTATATGCAATTGATGACCATGCATGTTCCATAGCTAGCTTGACTTAAATTGCAAAAACTTATTCACGTTTCACTCTGCCTGTTGTATTTGCCTCAGCAATTCTGTATAAATTATGCTTATTGTTGTTGTAACTTTTCTGGAGTTTGTTAATAGGTGAAGGGCCATCTAATGTATTAGACGAGTTCAAGCCAGTGTTCCAGCGCAATGTTTCTTCTCTCCTTTCGACATTACTGGCCCTTGTTCTCTACCTTTTTATTCAAAATGAGGAAGTTACCCTACAGCAATCGGTTTTCACTCTGCTTTCACGGTGAAAATGTAGTTGGGCAGGGGGCATTCCTGTAGCATCGAGCGCTAGAGCGCAGAGAAGAACAGAGGAGTAGCCGACTTCGCGAGCCGATCGTGGTGCTTAGTTTTCATCCAAGAGAACTATTTTTTTGACTGATATTAAGAGGGAAGGAGCGCCGGGTGGATGGTCAATTGAGTGTTCCTGTTCTTTCCCCATCCCAGCTTTTTGTCCGAGGTAATCATCTCACCCACTCCGGTGCTTCTCCCCTTCCAAAGCTGAGGAAAAAACTACATATCATACCATGCATGTGAGTTCAGTTATTCGATCGCGGGCTCGACGGGGAGGGCGCACGAGAATGCTTGCCTGCCCATCGGTTTGTTTTGCCCTAGAACAAATTCAAGAGGTATTACGACTTCACTTAGAAATGGATAATATGCACTGGAATGGTTAGCGAGGAGAGGTGAATCTTTCAAATGAGGAGAGCATTCATGAGATGTATTTTGCTGACATCAATACAATGTCCATGTCTCGAATTGTGCCCATTTTTTGCCCAGAACTGTCACAGGCTAAATTCGGGGAGCGAATTCCAGCGTCCACGATAGCTGCGTTTATACTCTCTGGCTGGCAGCCGGGGATGGGCACTAGGCGATGGGCGTAATCCATCTGGATGTGGGAATCTCAACCAAGTACCAAGACTCCAGGGTCATTATACTGCCTGCATATTGTAATAAACCGAGCTGAACGATTACTTACTGATAAAAATAACGACAGTGAGAAAGTGGAGCTCCTATAAAAGTTCAGTTTATAAACAGGAAAAGTTTCAACATCACTGGTTTCTAGAGTTTTTTTNTTTTTTTGTGCATAGTAGACGAACACAATGTATTTCCGGTTTATGTCCCTGTATTATGAAAAAAAAAACATGGACCATGGACTACTGAATAATTTTGAGCCGGAGGGCACCTTGTGAGTTCCTGAAAACAGTAGAATGTGTCTGTGTGTAGAACACAGGCTATATTGAAATTATCTATTCTGCACGAGAATAAAGCACTTCAAACCAATAATTTTGTAACTTTTCCAGTCCAGGAACCTATCTTCTATAGGAGCTCAACTTTTTTACTTCTACTCTTCTTACTGTCGCTATTCTCATCAGCTAATAACCTTTCACGCTTGTAAAAACGATAAGAGGGTTCCTTCATTCATGAACCCAGTTAGGTACGATGGTACAAAAGTTTCCGTCACCCTGCCTATTATGGTCCACCATACTGCCCAAGCTGTGACAACCGATAGCGGGAATATCCTGTCGCCGCTTAAAGGTTTTCCTGATGATCCCCACTCGCCGATTTTTCATTATAGAGTCAAATGGGTTCTTTACATTCATAGTTGAAAGGATTTGTTTTCTGCTGTTTTACTTTCTAACTATAGGAGTTGTGTCAGATTTTCACGTTCTGCAATCCAAACATCTTCGTTTTTATTTGCTCTCCTTATCATTGTATCCATTTTTGGAGCACAGGAAAAAGAACTGTTATTCTAATGTTTTGTTCATTTGTTTTGTTTTTGTTCCCTTTTTTTCTTTGTTTATTGTCTGAAGTGTTTACCGCAAAGATGACGGAAATGATGGAATTTTTTTCTTAGAAGTAGATTCAAAGAGGAATACATATTCACTTGCATAGTTAGATGCACATATAGTTGTAGGTTTATATGCCGCAAGTTTTTTACCGAAGCTCTTTTCAAGAACATTGCCAGAGTTGTAAATCGCATTATGAAGGTATTCAGTGACAAACATCACCAATAATGTAACTCTTTAGTCACGTATATCCCTGATTCAACTATTTTACACTCGGTATTTACCCATTCTCTTTGTCAACTAATCCCAAACCACTGATGAGTTTCAGGGGAAGGTGGATGGTTCATCTGGTAAAGAGGCGAAACAAGCCATCTTTTACTCTTCTTTACTTTGTTTTTGTTATTTTGTCAAGTTTGCTCATTGACTTACGTGCTCCACTTGTTTTAGTTTTATACTTTTTTTTTTGGCGAGAAATGCGCTCTGCGACCGCCACCTGTTGGATCGCCTCTTACCAGTTTCCAATGTTGCACTTTGATGCAGTTCATGTGGGGTCTTTCATGCCGTCCTGGACACCGACCACACTCTGGTCGAGTTCTAGGTTCCATTCGTTCCTCAGTTCGTTATTCTGGCCGTTCTTGACCTTTCAACCGCACGACGTGGGTGGAAGGGCAAGATAAGGCCACCGTACAGCTTCAAGCGTGTACCGTAACGACAAATGCATCGTATAGAAGCCGAGTCATTCTATTTTGATTCCTTCTCTTCCAATAGGTCTGGAAGAAACACATTCATGGATACGGTAACGTGGATGTGTGTCGAAATAAGCGAATGTTGCGAGGACCGACTTTTTCGTGGAGAGAATACTCCTGAAGTGTTTCCCGCTTAGTCGCAGTTTCATCTCATTTTTGTTAACCATCCATACGACTATTCTCTTTCCCTAAGTCTTGACAGCAAATTAGTCATCAGGTCAGAGAGCGTTGACTTTTCCGGAGGGTTCTCAAGCCTCTCACCAAATGTGGTGCCAGCTCCTATTTGTTGACAGTCAGACGTAAGACAATCATGTGATATTCGTACTAGGAATTGAAGTCAAACTGACTCGGATTCTGGTCTACCAAACTGCACTAACTCTCCCGGCACTGAAGTAAAAAAGGCTGACTTCTAAGTGAGAGAAACGCTAAAGATCGGAGATCAAAAAGTTCCCCAGTAATCATCTATAGGAGTCTTATTAGGGTCTCCATCAGTACCCTGGTCTTGACTATCTTCATGGTTATTCTAATGGCAAGCATCAGAGGCTAATTTGAGAACGCAAATGATTAAAGGGCTTCGTGGGATATTTCGGGCGTCTGGTAAGAGTGGAGCCCACGCAACGTTCACTCCATGTCTCTCCCTTGGAAGAATTCACCATATACACTAGGTCAGAGGCCGTGGAAAGAAACATTTGGTACCAAGGAACGTATGTTCATTCCGTTAGACGTGTTGACTATACGTACCACTTCCGCTCGTACTTCGAGATCTACTGCGCGGCGGAATTCGTGATGATTCGAACGACTCTGACGCCTACTATTGGAGCGCAAACTTGAAGTAGAGTTGATTAGTAGGATCAGCTGACCATACCCCACTATTCTACTTCAAGTTTGTGCCCCAATTATAGGCGTCATAGTCGTTCGAATCATCACGAATTTTACCACGCAATTTGCCGCGCGCACAGAATCGCACGAATCGGCACACATCCCGAAGGGGAGGATTTTTCCATGGGATTTGAAAATGGCGGGAATGCGCGAGAACTCTATCCCTTGCCGTCAGAATTCGGGTACAAAAATTGTTGAAGATACTGCAACGTATTGAATATAGAATTTCTGGGCTTCTTCGGACGCATTCATGGTCCTTTTACACACACTGGCTGGTGCGTTTTCACGCAGAAGTATGCGTAAAGCGCACAGAGCTCCATGAAAGCGCAGCTACTAAGAATGCGCTCTCTGAGCTTTCTTGAATTTGATTCTTTCCTGCCCTCGTCACCACTACTCTTTCATCATTTCGTTGTTCTCCTTCATCTGTTATCAGATCTTTAGTTCAATTCAGCCGCTTCCTCGGGGAAATGTCCACAACCTAAGCGTGATCAAAGAAAGAAACGAAAAACAATCACAAAAGCGATGTCGCGCTGATATAGGCGCTACTCTCAAACCCCTTCCGCTCTTTTTTGCTCTCATTTTGTATGTTTTTTTGCTCTCATTTTGTATGTAATCGATCACTCCAACGATTTTTTCTTGACACGAGCGATGTTTCATGTCGGAAAAAAGAAACGTGTGGAACAGTGTGGGAGGTCATCTCATTCCAGTTAGTTCACCTACAGTCGAGTTAAGGGAATGGTGTCTCTATGCACACACACACACGATTACAATGTGTGTATTCCTTACGTAAAGAGAATTTTCTGTTTTTCCACCACATTCTACACACCCTTTAGTTCATGTTCACTGAGATTTCATTAATTGGATACGAAACCGGAGCCTCTCTAAGAGTCTAAGCATTTTCTTTTTGAGCGCGATTTTTTCGGTTTCGGCTAGCTCTTCTCCGTTTGTGGCGCCGAAGTGGTTACTGGAGTTGTGAAGTCGCTACCATCATGACACAGAATTCGATCCATTTCCAGAGGTGTTTGAGAGCAGGATTTTGCTAGCCCTTCTTAGTATTCCCTAGTTCGCGTACGAGGGGTGCCCGTTTCAACTCAGCACCGCAGGTCTGGCGCCGAATCCCGTAAATGACTCCTACTCCCATGGAGTCACCCCGTTGATTGAAAGGACAAACAACGCAATCGTGTTTGTCTCATAGGGTGTCGTTTAGGTGGTTACGAACCAGTCGTCGGTAGAGGTCTCTAGGGGGATCAGTTTGTTATGTAAGTTCAATTTTTTTTTGTTTTTTTTTCTGTTTAGAAAAGGTTTTCACCTTCAGTTGTCGTAGCAGAACATTCACAGGCAATAACATTTAGGCAGACCTTTCATTCCTCCTACTTCTAGTACCCTTCCTTCCCAATGTTGTTGCAGCTGAATGACGTCAAGTATTTCGTATTTTTTTTCTCCTTGTTCTTGCAGAATTTATCGACGACAGCAACTTCGCGTCTATCGTTTTTGTTCCCAACAACAGCCCAAATGAATATAAAAATTTTTCCGCGTCAGCTGTGGAGGTAAGACCAGCCCATTTTTTCGTGCCTTTCCTCGTGATAGCTCGACGTCATTTGCTCAATGTCATGCAGTGCATGACGTCACTGAGTAATCAGATAGTTCAATGGGACACATTGAATTCCTCGCTTTTACCAGCTGTTCCTAATAGATATGCTGAATTCCTTTCAAGTTTCACTTTGTCATTCTTTTAATCATTATCCCTTGGAATCCTTTTTCTCCTCCATTAGCTACTTACTAGAAACTTACGAATAGTGTCCCACAAATATGCATTTTGAGAGGCTGGGCAAAGAGACCAGGGAAAGCAGCCCACTACTATAATGTTAAAAATCGAACATAAAGTTTATTTCTCATACATTTCTGTTTGAACTGATTGGAGAAGATCCAAACAAAAACTTTATTTTTAAACGTTATCGTTAGATGGTATCTGCTCTGAGAGGACCAAAGTACTGACTTGAACTTTGATTGCCTACGTTTCTTAGTATGCGTAAATTGCACTTAAGTATGCGTCTACGATTGGAATTTTTATATTTAGATGACCCATTCTTCAGTGGGTGACCTTGATACTTACCACTACTATTTGCGACAATCAGGTCTTTGTTATCTCTCTACACCAAGTAGGAAATGGGTAAGAACCTCGGCGCAACACCACGTGCTCGACGTGATAAGAGGCTGTTCATCTTGTATCTCCGTCGCACTTCCCGGTATGCCTGCGAACAGCTTTTTTTTACTAACCGTTCTTACTGTGAAAAATGCATTCACGCCTCCAAGCAGCTGCGAATGCCAGCCGGTGATTGCGCAATGTTTGTTGAAAATCATTCCGAGCGGGTGCGATCGAGAAAAAAGCCGCATGCAACCAATTCTCCTCCTTTTTTCCCAAACATTTCACTTTTGTTGAAGGCTCTATAATTGATGTAAAGTTATGCAATTTAAGTTCGTTCTTTCTACATCTGAACAGCCGCAATGTGATATTAAAACTCAAGAATTAACACATGATTGTGGACGTAGGCAGCCTTTTGCGTCAAGGATGCTCAGCAAGCAATCCTATGTTTGTACAGATGTGAAAACATATTGAATGAATGCTCATATTCTATACCGAAACTACTACAAAGCGGAAGTATGTAATCATGACCAATTCCGTCACTTCATAAGATGTTTTGAATAGTTGTCGCGGCAAACATTGGCTTAAGAATTTGGAAATTATATGATTGTTCCGTATACCGAGTATACAATTTTATTCGTGATTTGCGCTTTGGCTGATAGTATGGGCCCAATGCAGAAAACCCTAAGCGTGGAAAAGGAGACTGATCACATATGTCTGATTTCAACGCAAGTTAACCCACACATGGTCTTTTTCATTGCCATGGGTCCAACTAGAAACGGTGGAGGGGAAATTGCTAATCTATCTCACACACCAGGTGAAAGATCAACAGTCGTCGGCCATCACGTGGTTCGGTCTCTACGACTAGCTTGTGGGTGTTCAGAAAAGCGCGATCCCCTTATAGTAGCAGTTCTGGCCAGCTGGGGTGAGCACTCCTGGCCTTGGTGGCACAGTAAGGTTGTAATCACAGGGTTTACTTTTACCATGGGTCCATCTCAAAAGAGTAGCGCTTCTCTGAACTTTCAGTCAGTAGAAAAATCGTGAAGACCGTGATCGCTTAGAGTTGTTGAGTCTTGATTTGACTATGCGGAAGCCTTTGTCAAATTTCTGCTCCACCGTCCCCTTTCCGATTCACGACGACAGAATGATTGTTTGAAATTCTCGTCAGTTGCGATTCAATCCCTGGAACCTCCCCCATTCCCCTATCCGAGGTATTCAACATACGACTCGACATTGACATCGATTGTCGATTGTAGGTCCGTCCTCACGTGTTTGTTTTTAAATAACATCATTATGAATGGCGATGTTTAAACAGAGCTTCACATGATGTTTGTGTTTACATGCGTTGGCGTTGTGATGAGATTACGTTGGCTTCATTTTTTATAGTTTTCCGATTCATATAAACGCGCCTGTTATTTATGGATCAATTTTGATTGTAATCCTAGATTGGTACGTTTTTCTAGGTGCCGGAATTACTGTATACAATGAGAATATGTTTATTTAATGCTCAACAAAATTTCGAAAACAGCGTTCGATCGTTGCCTTTACGCCGCTGAGTTCAAAACCTANCTTGTTGTTATACTTCTCCTTCGAGACTTTTACTCCTCTTCCGGACTAGATTGAGGTAATGCTCCACTTAAACTGCCCATTGTAATGTTCGCCGTCGTTACCTTTGGCGGTTTACTGCAAAGTTCTCATAATTTTCAGCCCAGCAGTATTTTTTGAAGCATTTGTAAATAAAATAATTCACTTTACAAGCTTCGAAGGCCGTTAAGAAAGGCACCTTCAAAAAATCGATTGATTTACGTTAAGATTGTTGTAGCTCATTAATTATTAGCTGTCACATGTCACAGATATGTGCCGAAAAGTGTTTATCATCATAGTTGTGGTGACCAAACCGATGAGATCTAGATAATGACGTGGGTGAACTTTGTTCATCAGCGATGATCAGGCGCTGGATCTTATTGTTAAGAGGTTGTCGTCTCTAGGGTGGACCTCTTCTTCTAATGCAAATCCACCAGAATTTCTCGTTTCTTTGTACAATTAATGCATTACTGTGCGTACGATTGTGCTCTTGTTGTTCCTACTTGTCTCTTCTAACATCCATTATGAATGAAATGGTTCCTATGTTTTTGATGAGGCGCCTTCTGTCCTATGTTTTTGATGAGGCGCTTCTGAACGTTGAAGGTTCACAAGCAAGTTTTTTGCCTATCAAGACTCTTCGAAAGGATGGCTCATTCAGTAAAGAGGATTTGTCAGTGAGTAAGTGGACGGCAGTAGGCTACGTCAAAACAGGTTTTTTGAAATCTCGGTAGGTAGTCAGAACTGTGATTACTTAAGCACGTGACCGTGATTACTACGTCACATTGGGTTTTTCGCAGGTGGGGCGGGAGATGACGTAATGGAAAATGTTAGTTCGTTTACAATCACGTACGACCGACATGCATTTATTTCAGGCCCCATCTTCTTCGAAACCACACCCAATGCTTCTTTACGTGTGAGTAAATTATTTTGAGGAGGTATTTAAACTCTGTTGTGATTCATTCTTACGGTGAAATGTCTGCCTTACAAACGGCCAATCTTTATCAAAACTGCACCCCTCTGATGTCCTGTTGTAAGCTTTGAGCCGTTCCTCTTCGGTTTCTACAATCCTTCTATTCTCGAGATCTAATAAAATGGAAAATAGGAAAGTGATCCAAGACGAACAGATCTTCGTTGTTCACCAGTGAACGTTTTAGCATGCAGAAAGTCCGAACATCTTATTCCTCGTTCTAAATATATGAAGGCGGCAACCGTAGTTTAGCTGAACACCTTTCATGGATCCTGTTCCATGCTGGATTTTGTTCCTTTTGCTTGTTTAAGTAACTTTTTGACTGTTGGTGAAACTACAATTCTGCCTTCACCTCTACATACATCCATACGTGATGAATGAGAAAGAGGCAAAATTTCGTAGGTGTATGGACATGGATGTGGATGGATGCTCGACTACAGGAGTCGATTGAAGCCGACATAACAATACTTGCTGATGTATTGCGGTTGTGTTGTCGATGGGTTGGGGTAATGCTGCCCAAGCGGCCCGGGACTCATCGCGATTAAGATTAACATTCACCCTTTTGTCGTGAGCATGCAACGACCGTAGTGGGACTTCAAAAAAGCTATTTCTTCTGAGTCTTTAGATCGTGTTTCTTCCAACTCTTCTGTTCGTATGCGAGCTCATTCTTCCCACTTAATTCCTGCGCTACTAATTTCTAGAGTTACAATTTTTTGATGCTTTTGTGACTGCAATAAAGAAGAGGTGCACTCAAAGGTTGTGAATAATTTTCACATTGAAATCCCGCTCTGACTTCATTTCTACCTTGCACTCTACCGCCACGTGTGCGGCTTGACCTCAAATTTTGCCGATATAATCGCACTTTTGATTGCTGTTAAAAGCTTCTCAGGTAGGAGTTTTCAAACTAGCGTACCTATTACATTATTATTATTATTACACTGTTAAAAACAAGACCATGTCTTCTGCTTACGTAAACTGCATTTCAATATGATAATATTGAGATGATAATACAACTGCCCTTCCATGCTTTTCAGTTCTGAATGAGGCCTGTCGCGAATTGCGAGCCTTCTTGTTCTCAACTGAACCGGTACTTTTCTTCTATTCTTTTTTTTCAAGTTTTTGTTTTCCACTTTTATTTTCGACTTTTCTTTCAGTTTTTACTACTCCGTATTGAAGCGCAATGAAGATGTTAACAATATATCGATTAATGCCGACGCGCTTTTTTCCTTTGGCCCATCGACCAGCGCCAAGTGTGAAGACGGTATTTTCGTGCACTGCGATTCTGTCGTCAAGCTTATGACAGCGTCGCTTATGCAGTCAATACAGCAGCCTCGACGTCATAAGCTCGCAGTGTCTTTTGCACATGACATCATTGTTTGTTTCTCATTTTGTGACGGTTTCTACCATAAATTTTTTCGAGTTCTTGCGCCTTCATTCATTGCATTCCTTTGAACTCGAATCTTTAAAGTTTGGAAGCTCATGTATCAATCATATCGATCCGAAAAGTTTGTAAAATTCTCATTGTCTCGTCTGGAGCTACCTTATTGACATTATCTTGGTCTCTACACAACTTTTATTTGCTGTTAGCCTTTTTCGACTTTATTCACTACATCGATCTATAGCAGTATTAGAGTGTTCTGCACACTTCTCCACCCGTTCGTAAAGTATGTGAAGCACATGCTCATCGGCACAGAGAAATGCTTTATTTAACCACTTTTTTTGTCCCCCTCTCACCTGGTTGAGGGAAATAGCTTAACGCGCATTGACGACTCGTCGCAATGTGATTAACTTTGGGATCAGAATAGTATTTTTTGCAGACCATGCTACGTGTTTTGCTCAGCGGTCCGGCAGGCAGTGGAAAGAACACCATTGCGAAGATGCTGTTGAAGGAATTCGATCAATTCGGATATTTCTCTGCTGGTGATGTAATCAGAGACCACATACAACGAGGCACGGGTGAGTTTTTAAACGTTCTCTTCAAGGTTACTAGGTGCGCGCGACCGCACCGTGAACGTGACTGATTGTCTTGCTCATTCACCATTTTTTGAAGCATACCAGCGTTTTTTTTGCCGCGCGGAGCGTAAAATGACTGTTCCGTCTAATGGCCGCTCATTTAGAATTTGGACAACGAGCCGCATCGTTCGTTCGCAAGGGAGAGCTGATTCCGGACAGTATAGTGAGCAATGTTCTTCTTGAAGAGATTCGTAATGCCGGCAATAAGCTAATACTAAACGGTAGGTATTTTTTGTCACTTTTCAGAATTTATCTCGTGAGTTTTTTTTTTGTTTTGGAGCAAGAGTTCTTGTTTGAAAATCAATAAAACAGAAGGAAGAGATCGTTAGTATCTGACAAGAGGGAGCTGAGATGGTGATGTTTAAGTCAGCCAAATACTATGTACATAATGTCATGACGACAGCGGTTGATACGATTGAACCAGTCAGAATTTCTAGGCTTTGATGAAGTAAAGTAGGGAATTAATCCCTCCCTCCTGGAGCTCTGCATTTCTCAGAGTTTTCAAGATGAGTGACCGCTGCTAGTGTTTTGTCATATCGATTGCAACTTTAGGGCATAACAGAATTATATATTTCCAAAATTTGCAAAGTAAGTTTCCAACTTGATTGTGAAACGCGCTTTTATCTTTTCTGCATAAACAGGACAGAGGATCCGTTACGTATCTACGCACATGATGCGTAAGCAGTTTTCACCTCCTCGCTCCGCTCTCCATTCACCAGCTCACGCTTGCAAAGCCTATGCTTGACCGAAGGGTCAAGCATAAGCTTGCATTCCTCCATCACCGTTTGTACAAAAATGTTAATCAACAGCAATGCTCCACGATCATGCTGTTCTTGGTATCACGGTGGCGAAATTGGCTGATATCGAGTTTTCCATAAACTCGGTATAAGAAGTAGTAGGCCACAATTGCTGTTGGTCTGGAAAAGTTGACTCGTTGGGCGTGAGAGAAAGTACAAGTTATTCCAAGGTTTTAGACTATTTCGCTATTCTGAAAAAGTTGGAATTGGTCAGAGTTATTTGCTCGCGATTGTTAAGGAGCGGAAAACCGGAGTTTCTTGCAAATCTTTGAGCGCATTTGTTTTCACGTATCTCCACGTGACATTTTTACACTGCTGCTGCCCCGAAATTGATGATGGCTCGGGCTGCTGTTCAGCCAATATTCTATTTTCACGTAAAACGAAAGAGTGACGAATGCAACAAGGATGTGCTGAATGCGGAAGAATGTTAATGGAAGAAGGGCTGTGTAAAAACTTTCTCAGATGCCGGAGGCTGTAGGACGGTGTATATAAGTTCAGTCTCCTAATATTGTAATTTATCCGAAAGTGGTGATAACGCAGTTAGCAAATGAGTGTTCGTTTTTAAACGTCGTGTTCGTCTTAGGTGTCGAAAGGGGAGGTCGTATTTACAATTGATAGAAAGATGAATTCTGAAGTTATTATTACTTCACCAATTTGGTTCAATAAATTCAATAAAGCCCAATAAATTTGGCCACCCTATGTAGCACGTTGTGAAGTTTTCTCCGAATCTAAATGCAGTTGAGACTCCAAAGCTAATTTTTAGGGCCAGCTCCAAAACCTCTTAATGCATTAGTCACATAAATATACAGCCTTATCCATAGTGTTACCTTTCTAGGTTATCCTCGTTCCATGTGTCAAGTGAAAATGATTGAGGAAGTAGCGCCCTTAGATTTGGTGGTTGAATTGAAGGTATGTGTTAGAAGAAGTTGATTTTTTCAAGCTTCTTTCTTTACCCTAGCTGATCCTACAATGAATAATACTATCCAGTCATTTCTATTTTTTTCCTTTTTTTTCTTATTTGTTGCTTTGTGATTTTTTGAACCTTTTACATTTTACTCTTCTTTATTATACGTTGCTGTACGAGTGCCTGCTTCTGTAGGTGCCGAAGAAAGTTCTAATAGATCGCCTCTCCAAGCAACTCGTACATCACGGATCAGGAAGGACGTACAACTTAGATTTCAACCCTCCGAAGGTTGAGGTGCGAGCTGTTGCGTAGAATTCTTTCTCCAAATTTCAGCTATCCATCAATTTCTTAAAATATGATTCTAGGGAAAAGACGACATAACGGGGGAGCCGTTGTTCAAGAGGGACGATGATGCAGCAGAAGTCGTTCGACGAAGATTGGAAGTGCATGAGAAGACCGAAAGCAAGGTGGTCGATTATTATAGGTATGTTTCTTCAGGCCATTGATGGTAAAAAACACGTTTCTATCTTGATTTTTTGTATTTTTCAATAGTTGATTTCATTAAAATTAGGAATCACGGAATCTGCGTAACCATGTCTGGTGATAAATCTTCCACAGTGTTCCATGCCGTTTCGGAAATGATAACCGATTTGCTGAAAAAACGAGCGTTTGGATGAATCAGTTTTCGAAATTTAAGCTGGCTTTATTCGTTTCCGCCCACGACTATTTCCTAGTAGTCGGGCGTATTGTATTGTCATGACCATGACATCTTTAGATCTATTTGGTCGTACGGAATCGTCGTGTTCAAAGTGTTATACACCTGTAACTGATTCCTCACTCGTCGCTTGTGTACAGTTGTGAATGTGCAAATTTCTCGAGAGTATTTTACAGTTGAATTTTTCGTCGTAATATTTTGACAGCTTTGGCCGTAGTTGTTCTTGTGGAACCGGCCTGAAGTGTTGAAGATTGATATTTACTGATGATAGTATGGGTATTCATGTTTCCATATACTTGTGAATAGTAAAGTATTCCAACTGGATATGTAGAGCTTTAAAAAATATCTAAGGGTGTTTGTATGCCCTCAGAAGTCAATATACATAATGATATTTTGCAAGAAGTCTATGCCGGTACTGCCCTTTCTGGACATTGTACCAAAAACAAGGCACCTTTGTTGGATTGTTTTTTAACTGCATTGTACAAACCAATGTCTCTATTTGTGGTTTACAAAAATTATTACTCCTTCCAAGCTTCTTTTGGATGCCTCATTGTTCACAACTACAATAGTCCACTGCTTCCTTTTCTGCTGCCCACTATTTTATCACCGGGAGTTCACAAAAGTTATTGAAAAGTTTTTGCTAGGAGTTTACAGTCTCTTTACGATTGGTTGTCCTGAGCTTAAAAGTCCAGCATTTTATATTATCTTCTGTTCTCCTTGCTCGAGCTTAATCGGGTGCAAAAGCTGCATTCCTGTGTTCAGTTGAATGGCCGTATTAGGGGTTGTTCATGGCTTTGTCAAGCGTCGTTCAGCCACACACCTTCGTGCAGTGAACCTGTCATTCATATTTTCTGCCTACCAGCGTAACTTGTTGTCGAATGCAACCTTGAAAAAAGCATCGAAGAAGTAGAGGGTTCCCAGCGCCTAGTGAACGATGTAGCCACTGATGACTCTAGGCCACCCTGGGTTGTAGAAACCATGTACCTATTATCTCCAAGCCACTCACGCCGCGTCTATTTTAGCTTTTACTACCGCCCTTCACAGTGCTAGTAGTAACCCTCTCAGTGCTTTCTTCGAGGCTCTATGCTGTTTTAGAGGGGAGGGAACTTGGTCGCTTTCACCCGCTTCATTTAGAGACCATTATCTCTCGAACTTGTTGCTATACATCTCGCTGTCGGTCTATAAGTGTATTCTTGTTCTCAGTGATCGGAGTCCTTCACTAGCATGGCGCATGAGCTGCACTGGACTACACATAAGGTCTTCTCCCCATGGTATTCAGAGTTAGGAATACTCGGCAATAATTCCTTGGTAATTCTTGTTGTATCCCTACCATGAAATATCAACTTTTGCCCGGCCACTTATAGTCCGTGCGTTATGCTGACTTGTCCAGTCGTATGTATCTGACATCATGAAAATTATCTGATAATTCCATTGAAGGCCTTTCGGGAACGAAGTTGACTTGTTGCCAACTAGCTGTACGGCTCTCATGGGGTTAATTTCTTCTTGACTTCCTTCTTTAGAAGCCGTCCCTGAAAGTTTTGTATAGCTTGATGCCAAGCTTTCGGCTGGGTTACGAGACGGTTCGCTCCTCAGTCCTCCAAGTTTTTGTGCTCTACGCCTTACCTATGGTCATCTCCTTGGAGAGCCCTTTGTACCTTTCATACTCGGGAAACCTTTTTGAAATATGTAGCTCAACATTCTCCTGAATTTGTGCGCTTCCTCTTTTTGGTCCTCAATTCATTGTTTTTTTTTCTCCATTGTGCCCACCGTGTGGCCTCCCCTTGTGCAACATCTTGTCTCACCCAGCATGCCGCGCATCCTAAGTAACTTTAACTCCAGTTTCCAAATTTTCTGGACTGATCCGTAAGAAAAATGCAAGCCGGCTCCCAATTCTTCTTTTGGTGTTGTTATATTTCATTCGATAAAGAAAGACTCCACTAGCAGAGTTCGGTCCTGTTTCTTGTCTTTGTTCTTCTGAAGGGTTTGGCAATGTCTGCTACGAGCGAGTCTGGGCTGCCAGGTCATTATCGCGTAGTGGTATCTTTGCTTCTTTTTTACAGTTCTGAGAAGTGATATCCTTATGAACCACAATTCAGTTTATCTTCTTTCCTGGGGGTTATTGTACGGATCTCCCTTTATGGGGAGAAATGAAGGCAGCTGGCTGGGTCTTATGTTAGTCCATTGTTAGGTCAAGAACCCCTTCTATCCTATTTTTCCTGCCTCTGTTTTCTGTTCCAGTTCCAGCGTTTCTTTTGTATTTATTCATGTATTTCTTCCTATCGAATGAAAACGGATGAACATATGAAGAAAGGTAACTTTCGAAATTTCAAGAGCATTTTGATTGGTGGCGACATTTGTCAGTGAACAGTTTCATTGTGTTCGGAAAGGCGTTAATTTTGCATTGCTACGGAAGAAACTGGAAAGCTGGAGAATATGAACGTGAAAATCATTTAGGATGTTATTGCTTGTATTTCTCGAAGAATCAAAATTTTCATCGTTTTTTTTTCATCTCTACCATATAATATCGAGAACAGTGATAGTTATCATCATTGAAGTTCTCTTAGGGAACGTGAATTTGAGGTGTGTCAGGCAGCTATGGTTGTTGATGTGTCCAGCCATTCAGGCAGTTCAATGCTCAGCCTATTCTACGGCGACGTAGCTGTTCCTATGAGCGGAGATTATCAGCATTCGAATCATCTGTGGCCAAACTTGGCTTAACGGTATGTTTCTTATTACTGTAGAGATGGCTATAAGATCATCATTTCCCAACCCTAGGCCTTCAGACTTTAGAGCTGACATCCCGCTTACAATACTTTGCAGGCAAGTTCGTCGTGACTCGATTATTCTGAAATGGAAGTTTGCCACCACGACTGCTAACAGAGAGGTTGTCAGATGAATCAGTTGTTCAACACGAGACCTTCAAGCCAGTTTGCATTTATGTCGCAGCAGATCCTTGACGCTCGGCTCGCTACCACGCCAAAGATTCAAGCAATATCATTCACATTAGGTAAGTTCGCTCAGTTCATTCAGTTCATTCATTGTGAAGCTGACGAATCGCGTGGCTCACTCTTACTTCTCGTCGCAAAGTAAGAGAGTTGGATCAACCTTGAGTGGTTCCCATTTTAATAAAGTTACTACAATATTTCTGGTTGTGAAATTTCACGGCCAGCAGTATTTACCTCGTTCTACTTTGCTTTCCAACCTATTTTGAATATTGTAGTGGTGTTACATTTAGTGTTTCTTGTCTTCTGATGCTTCTCACTGGAATTTTTCGATTGCAATCAATTGCAATTCGATCTCATATTTTCTGCTTATGTGTGTCTGCCTATTCCATGGAACATAACTCTTCATATAGAATCTGACTACTGAAAAATGAAAAGCTCAACAAATGCAGTTTCTCTTCTGTCCTAGGCTTTTGACCCTGTACACTTTGTCACTTGTAATCACTTTCTCTCGCCTTACGCACCCCATCCCGACATATCTTGCATGAGACATTGGGGTTCCAGGGCTTCTTTTTCATGATGAAGGACCTTGGGGGCATGCTAGGTCTTCTACCGCTCTATGTCGGCTCTAATTAGTTATTATCTTTTTGTTGTTACCAACTATCGATGTCCTCTCGCCATCACCTGTATCACTTTCAGATTTGCTTGCCTCAGCCCCTGCGCTAAAGTAAATATGTTATCCCAGCTAAACACTACACCCCTCATGGCTAATTATCCGTACCACTCTTCCTGAAAGCGCGAGTGGATACGCAGGGCGTATGTCTAAAATGCCAAAAATTTTGTTAATGCTGTTTCGACCATTACAGTTGTTAAGAATTTTACATGAGATGAATTAGCTACAACAGGCTTTGAAATATTTACCGTTGTTCAACCCACTATTCGACTGCCGCCATTTCCCATCGCAAAAATAAATGCAAAAGGTCTGTGAACGTGATTTGCTCATACGCTGCATGTCTACCTTCTCGCAAAAACCTTTGCTCCCAATTGTGCCCGTTCCGACTTCTTCTCAGGGAAGCGTCTTTTTCGAGTCCCTGAAACGATAGTAATGTGCCGGGCAGAAAAATTTCCATCCAAGCTCTTTGCGGTTTATCAGCTAGTCTTCCCGGCAGATCACTATCTTTGCTCGACACATTAAAGTCTATTTTCCAACTTTTCAAACCCGATAATACATTCACGTGGCTAAAATGATAGGATTGATAGATGAATTTATAATGACACTCTATTTTTTCGTCCAATTTTGACTTTTTGGCAACTGTTCCCCATCACAAGTAGCTTCGAAAGCATTATATAATTTCAAGTTTCGTAGACCATTAAGTACTGTGCATTCCTTTGGTATTGAAGTCGTCTTTTTGAACTTGTTCAACCACTTTTGTGCCAAGCGCTATTATAGCGCTTTATTGGAAGACATGAATGAATCCCAATTATTGACGGTTCTATAATTCTCAGTCCACTCGTCTATTCAAGAATCAGCCAGCAGCTCTATCAGATCTTACAAAGAATAGTACACGTACATTTCACAGCTGGCAGTAAGATCACGTCGATGACCCTGACGGAATCATTCAAGAAACTCTTCTACAAGCTGGCTGCTTAAATTTCTCAGCCTGCGAAGCGAAGAAACGCGGATATCGAAAATGAAAATGGCGATTTTTACCTGCTATGAATAAGATTTCTGAGCTTTGACAATTGTAGAAGATCAATTATTATAGAAGATTGGAGAACGTAGATATAGCAGTTTTCTAGAGCGAATAGCGATTCCTCGGTTAATTTAAGTGCGCTCACTCCTTTAGTTATAGCAGAAGCCATTATGAAAAGAATATCGTCTTATCAGACAATCTTTCAACCCCAGTTTTCCGGGGATGGGTTGTTCTGGCTACGAAGGGGTGGAGATGTTGTGAAGACTTCAGTCAGAGCTGTATTTCTCTGAAATAATGCTTTACTTTTGCAGTGTTGGGCATGCAGTGAAAACCATCAGGAAACAAAGCGGACCTTATTTAACACTTTAGCCAATCACTGCCACCGTCAGATCTCTGTCAATAATTTGTGGATTCGCTATCAGTGGCACGGTGCATATGCATCCACAAGAAGACTGAAATAAGAAGGATTAGAAGACCGTTAAGAAAGGGTTGAGTATGGGCGGGTTTGTTGTGTGGATTACTTGTTCCCCTCTCTGGATCTGAGAGTTTCAGCAAGAATTGGGATTGGCGTGCCACTTTACGAGGGACGGGATTTGCTGTCGCCATGAAGTGCTTTTTCTTCAAAGTCACACAAGAGTAGGTGTGTAAATGTCTGCAATTTATTTAATTAATTATATTGAAGCACAAGCCAGGTGCTTAGAATAACATTTCAACAAAAATGTATTCGTGGAAGTTGTTCGGCGGAGGAGCAAGCTGCACCAGTTCTTCGACTTCACTGTTTGAGGTGAATCAGCGAGTTGTCGCCTCTATGAGTTTTCCAAGTTGTAGTCAGAAGCCGCAAAATCAAATACGATGAAGAGCCATCGCCTGAGCTTCCAGAGCATCTCAATAGCATGAGCAGGAGAATGTGGGCAGACATTGTTGCGCAAAAGCCTAGCACCGTCAACGGTGAAGCTAAATTAGAAGCGTGAACCTTGTTCAGTTATAACAAAAGTGAAGCCATATTAGCGACATTCACGCAAAGCAACAGTGCTGAAAACAGAAACACAAGTAAGTAAAGGGTAAAAAGGATAAAGTTTCTGGCGTTAATCAATCCCGTCTGAGGGATGCGCTCCCGCACTCGACTTCCTTACCAGACTCGTAGTGAGTATGAGTGCGTATGTGGCCTATACAGTGACTTGCGGTGGCTAGCCGATGTACAAGTCAGTGCTTTTCTCCTCCCAGACGTGTCTGGTACCAACTCACCGACCCCGAAGGGATGGAAGGCTTGGTTGGCTCAGGCGGATATCGATCCGGGATGCGAACCCCTGACCGTGCGTGTGAGATAGTGCGCCACTTGCCACTACACCACCGCCAATAAGTATTCCGGATAATTATTGACCATTGACACAGCTTGCAGTTGGATTTCAATTCTAAGGGAGAACTACATGCTGTGTGAGCAGAAACATAGTGCCGTTACGGGTAAGCCACGTTAGCATGTATAAGAGAAGCTTTTTGAAGATGGTTTGAAATTTTCGATCGAAAATGTATTGTAATAATATATTAGGTGTGTGTATTAATTTCCTCCGCCGAATTCGAAAAGTCGNGGGGGGGGGGGGGGGCCTTCCCCTGCTGTTTCATTTCAAGAAAACTGGCATTGAAGCTCACCGGATGCTTTTCGATACTTCTGAAGGATAAGCCCCATCTGAACGAACCTGCTGAGATGGTTTCTCTTCACTCGAATTTTGCAACGAAAGCGGAATAGCCAAAAAGTGATGCTGTGCATTTGGTGGTGAGATCAAAAGGGTGTTGTGTACTATGAGCTGCTGAGCCCGAAGGAAACTGTTACAGCTGACGGCTACGAACACCAACTTAACAGTTTGTAGGATGCTCTCACCTAAAAGCGGCCGTCAATCGTAAGAAAATATCCTGAGGTGCTGTTCCACCACGAACATGTCAGAGCCCGTGTTGCGAAGAATGTCCTTAAAAAATTGCAGCTGTTGGATGGGATCAGCTTGTTCAGCCCGCATACTCTCCGGGTCTTGCTCTTTCTGATGACCACCTATACCGGTCCATGCAAGTCAGTTTAGCAGATACACGCTTCCGGAATGCCGAAGAAGTGCGAAAATGGGTGGTTAACTGGATTGCCTCAAAAGATGGAGATTTTTTTAGACCCGGAGTCAACAAGATACCAGAAAGATGGCTATTGGTTTATGTACGCTTTGTTTTAATTCTGTAATAAATATGTTTTTGCACGCAAAAAACGGCGGAAATTAATGCACACACCTAATATTAATGGGCAGGTTATTTCTTAAACAGTGACGCTATTCTATAGTTGTTTTGAAAGTTCTGCCGCATACCGACCACTGACCACTGCCCTTTGCCTATGAGGCCAAAAACGGGAAATTTTAACTGTAACACCTCTCAACCCATACAAGGCGCTCATTCGTTCAGATGCTGTTCCAAAATCTATACTATTTTAATGGGGCTAGGTTTGTGCTCGCCTCTCTAGTGTAAACAAGCTCTAAACTATTTGTCACCTTCATCTTCTTGTTTCAAAGGGCAGTTTGTTTTCTGAAATCGATCGGTAGACCTGCAAGAGGAGCTGTCAGTTGTGTAGAGCGATGAGTATGATGCGCTTTTTTTTTCGTACCGCAAAACAATTCACGTGCCTCCTATGCTATTTTGTTCTACGTACATTGCCCATTTACATAAGCATATAGCTCTTTTGTGTGCGGCAGATTATGCAAAAAAGTCAGGCTGAGTATTTATTGAGTGCAGGAGACGATTGACCATAACTAAACGACCGGGTGGTGAGGAATAGTGAAGGGTGTGTGGCGTGTCCCAAACGATTGACCCATGTATGTTTTAGAGTGGTGCTGAACGTAATCGATGCATTCTAAGATTACCGTCCATTCTAATATTGCATGGTGTGGTTCAGCATTTAGGCTTATCCATTCTGTTGCCAGTAGGGAGAATGAGTGAAGGGACGTAAAGAAAGGAAGGGAAAAGGGAAAGGAGTGAAAGGGTAAAAGGACTTTACCCGGCTGAGTAACTCCTCCTTTGCTGGAATCGATTTTCACTCGTAAATTTGAGAAGAGAAGGTTTCACAGACTGCCTCTGCGTTGAATATGTAAGAAGTCGTTTCTGACTTATGTCCCTCAGGCGGCAAATCGTACCATTTGAAAGCAGAAGTTTTGTAGAAGCTCCCACTAAACAGCTGTCACTAAATTTTTTAAATTACGACCTCCAGTGGACATTGTGGTCCGTCACCTGTTCACCGAATTGAATGCTTCCTTTGCTTAGAGATGAGCAATAGACCGATAACATGATGACAGTCAACATGGCGAGCAAGGTTTGAACTTTCGAACTTTGTGGAGAGCAATAAACAAAATGAGAGGTGTCCCTATAAAAGCTGCTGTTGATACCTCACTCAGTACCCTCCCTAATTCTCCAAAGTTCTTTTACAGTCTTTAACAGAACACGTTCTTTTCTATCTATAATTTAGCGACACGAAGATGCTTCTTGCTCGTCATATTGACTTAAGAGCCCAACTGTTGATCGACCGTGGTGTTCCTGACTTTATCATTGCCTCAGTGACCGCCTACTAGATTTCGAACTTCTAGAAGGAAGACGTCTCGGTTACTGAGCTATTAAATTAAATAATTAAATAATAAATTCGAGCGATCTCTAGCGGTTTTTTGCCCGCTTTTATTCATAATGGTGCAGTGAAAAATTGTTGAAAGTTGAAGCAGCCCTGACTGATCATGAGATTCTCGAGGGAAAAAGGGTGAAAGGTAACTTCTATGTGAATTCCAACGTTTTCGCAGTTAGCGTAGCTCCTCTGAGTTCAAGACTCGATCAGCTGATGTTCGTGAGGTTCGAAAGTCTGCTAAATAGGCCGATTCGTAGAACCACAAAATCTCTAGACAGTCGTCCTTTTGGCTGAGTAGGAATTTTGCTATCATAATTTGCCGCTAGAGCTGTTCGATTTTTTTTAGACATTATCAGACTTTCCTTACTTAGCATTTTTGTATGCTTGTATAGTGTTTCGTGAGATACGTTGCCAAAACCTTCTGACATACCCGTGATCGTTCACTGGCAGTAGGGCTGCAGTGAATATTAGCATGATTGAGTTTACGGTCAGACTTAGGCCTGATGCGATGGAGTGGCGACAAACTTGTGCTACACCGGATACTTTATGCTCACCTCAGTTATCACTCCTTCTCCTTGGCATCCCCATTTATTCTAGGTGTCCTTTTTTTACTCTTTCATGAACTCTAAGCTCGTATGTCGGGCTTTTGCTACTTTATTGTGCACCGTGGTCAAAGAAAGACGGTAGGCTTGAACGGTTAAACGGTTGAGACCGGCCCTTCAGAAGTCTTCGACCGTGGTCCATGTTTTTATTGCAACATAATGTTAGTGGATAGTTTTTTTTCAGTATTCGCCCTGAGCTTTGATTAGTTGATGTTTATGACTCTGGAGTGTGTTTCAGGGTAATTACGTAGTAACTCGAATTGTTTATACCCTGGAGTATCGCAAGAGCTCCTGTTGTTTTGCAGTGCGGAATACGAGCTAGTTAGGTGAGTACTACGTTTATCATAATTACCGATTATGCTGTCTCCGTGAATGATATCAATGTAATTACAGTCGTTATCAAAACTTATACATGGCCTCAGTGGTATCCTTATTTGCCTCACAAGCTATGATAAATACTCGAGTTTAGAGCAAAAAAAATTAACTTTATAAGAAGAATAACTGTTCAATACCTCTCCGCCTTCGTCCGCTATACATAAGAGCTACGAATAATTTAATGTTTCTATTGTTTGATGTCATTCATTCATCATTTATTTGTTAAGGGAGGAGGTGTAGTGGCAAGTGTCGCACTTCATACGCGTAGGTCACGGTTTCTAGTCCCGGATCTATATCCGCCTAGCGCCTTTCATCCTTTGGGGTCGGCTAATCGGTAACAGACGTCTGGGAGGGAGCACTGACTTGTACATCGGCTGGCCATCACATGTCATTGTATAGGCCACATACGCATTCGATACGCCGCTAGGATTCTGAATGGAAATTGAATGGGGGGCATATCTCTGGGCGGGATTGATCAACGCCCCGATCCTTTATGGTAACGTCTCGGTCTCGACAGAACCGCTTTTTTTAGAGTCTGAAAGGACCGTAACAGTTTGTGACTGTCCAACCAAAAAACGTCCCTCCGCCTAGTGAGGTTCGAGACCCAAGGGCACGCAGGTGATTGAAAGGAGGACCAATCACCGTGGTTTTGTGGATTCTTTGTAGGTTCAGGCTTGTATAAGGCCGTGGCTTCGACGTGATTGCAAGGTACCCTCCCCCCTTCATTTTGTAATGGTGACCTGTATACGGAGTCCCTCGAGGGTTCACCCGCGCACAATTACGACTCCTGTCCCGCGACCTCTATAGTGACCCATCGGAAAACGCCTCCGTTATGCTTTTGAATTCGGTGACTCCTCAATGCATTAAACTCTTTCAATCGTTTTGTACCGTCTACAAGCTCCTTGCCAATTAATCTTCACTTGGAGTGTTCTTGCCGTTTCGCCAATATACTCATCACCGCCATAGCAAGTAAATATTGTTTGAGTGTGGAGCAAATGCCATCGAAATGCGCGGCGTTTTTTAAAGAACTTGTTCAGTTAGCAGCCGGATTGGCTCTCATAAGCGGATAATTCACTTCTCGAAGAGTTCAAATAAAGCAGATGGAGTCGGCTTACTCTTCCGAATTCATTATTACATTTTTTCCTTTTAGCTGCTCTAAACTCTAAATCGACTAGGTTATATTTGGGACAAATCGGTAAGGTTCGGTCATAGTTTTCCTTTTCAAAATTAAAATCCGTCTATTTTGGTATTTATAAAGGTTTATAATTGTTTGCTTTGATATTTTTCATGTTAATTACACCTAACAAATTGAGATTTTAGCGCACACTTCCTTTAGTTCACATGAAGTCATTCTCCTAGGAAATGATTGGGGCGCGCAACTTCGATGCTTTGTCGAAAACAGGTCGCTGCACATGCAGCGACCTTAGCTGGTCGTGTCATTCTTATCTAGTAAGAGTTGTGTATTCTCCCCACAACTAGACGAGGTTGTTGTACGCGCAGCGACATAGTTCCGGTCGAGAGGGCTGATCTTGACGCATTCCCGTTCTCCACCTAGTTAGACTTACACATTTGCTCTGCTTGATCTTTGTTGCCAAATCAAAAAATTGACAAATTTATGATGGAAACATTCCACTCTACTCACTTTGATCGAACTGCCCCTGACCGATCCTGCTCGAGAACAGAATTACACCCATACTTTTGTACCTGATCATGATCGCTCATCATCCGTTTTGCCGAGCTAGTTTCTCAGAAAACCGAATTTCGAGGCGCTGCTTGGGACTAAAACCTCAGCCAGCATCCTATTTCCGAGCATAACCTCTGCATTGTGATTTTTCGTTTACGGAAAAACTCGTAAACATAAAAAGGAGTCCGTTAGCTCTTCGCTTTTCAGACGATGGTCCGCGTATTGCTCAGCGGGGCAGCTGGCTGTGGGAAGAATACAATTGCCATGATGTTGTTGGATAAATTTAAGTATTTTGGATACTTCTCTGCCGGAGACATAATAAGAGACCACATCCAAAGAGGCACAGGTTCGTTCTCGAATTCTTTCTCTAGATCTTTTGCAAGTTCTGAAAAATGCATACGATTACCGTGGCATTTTATGGACTACACTTTCCTTCTAATCTCGGCCGTTTATTTAGAATTTGGACGGCGAGTTGCATCGTTTGTGCACAATGGCGAACTTATACCAGACAGTATAGTAGATCCTTTTCTCCTTGGAGAGGTACGACGTGCCGGAAGCAAATTGATCTTAAATGGTAGGGTTGCTTTTCTTCTTGGTTTCTTTTACTGCTACGTCGTATGTCATTGTCATGCCATACGGCATTTTGAATGGGATCATTTTCGACCGTCCTTCCATGGAATTTTCAGCTTGTTACTTAGTTCCTTAACACTGTCATGGGCAGCTACTTGAATGCATGCCGTGCCTTCGAGCTAACACTTTTTTGACCATCTCAACCTACTGTTATCGGATCTTTTTGCGTAAAAGCCCTTCTCATAATGCAAACAACGGTTCTGTTGCGAGGGCCAAACCGCTAACCGTATTCTTTTATGTAAGGGCTTCCCAACTGCCAAGTGATGGCGCAAATGTGGAGTGCGTTAGTTGTTGCATTTTCAGGTGGTGTTCGAGTGGCAGACTAATTCTAGGGAAATGATAACTGCCCCCAAAATCTGCAATAGCTTTCTTGTTTGAATAGAAACATTTTTCTTGCATCGATGAATGTGTGCTACAAACAAGTTAAACAAGCAAAATCGGCAAATAAGGTTGGATGAAATTCTTCCAAAATGAGGGCTCAAGAGCAAAGCTTACGCGGATTTGATCTGAATGGAGCAAGTTTATAGGTTTTCCACGTTCGATGTGTCAAGTGACGCTGCTCGAGAAAGTTGCACCCTTAGATTTGGTCGTAGAGTTGAAGGTATGTGTTCTTTTTGACAAGTTGTTTTTACATTACTTCATACCAATTTGTTTTTTTACCAGCACAGGTTTCAGCCATCCATGGTCCTTCAAATTTTCTTGAAGTTTCGCACTTGTCTTTCCTGGATGAATGTCTGCTCCCCTTCTTTGAATCGCCATTTGCTCGTAGTGCCCTATGTTCATTTAACATCCTTTCCCGAAGACATTAATTTTTCTTTACGACAATGTTCTTGATTTCAGTCGTTTACCGTAATTTTCTCACATTTACTTATATGTAAGTTTTTATCTGTAGGTACCAAAAGAGATCTTAATCGAACGACTCTCCAAGCGGCTTGTTCATCCCGGCTCAGGGCGAACTTACAACCTGGATTATAATCCTCCGAAAGTTGAGGTAAAGAGATGTGGAAAATTAGTTTTGCAGCAGTTTAGCAGACTATTCATTGATTTTTCTCAATTGTCAAGGCCCTCTTTCAGGGAAAAGACGATATAACGGGCGAACCATTAATTAAAAGAGATGATGATGCTATTGAAACCGTTCGACATAGGCTGGAGCTGCATGAACAGACCGAAAATCGAGTATTCGATTACTATAGGTTAGAGTGCTACAGAAACTTACACTGCTATAACGTAGATGTCTTGTCTTCCACGAAATGCTGTACATGTTGTTGTACTGGATGTATTCGATGTATTTTTTTAGAAAGGACTTTTTCCTTTTGATTTATTCTATTAATTAGGACTCGCGGAGTTGGTGTCGAAGTGTGCGGTGAGACATCGTCGGCGTTGTTCCAAGCAGTCTCGAGGATAATTGACGACCTCCTCAAGAAACGATCGTCTGGATGAAGCACTTACTTGCAACTGCGATTGGGTGCATACAACTAGAAGCTTCTTGCTCCTGCTTGGAATCGATCTGGCATCATGACCATGTTGATCTGATACGACAACACCTTTTAGGTTTTGTTTAGAATACTCGCCTAACTTTTAGCTTATAGTCGTATGTAGATTTATCGAATTCCCCTACTTCAAACCCTTTTCTCGCTTTATGAGGTAGTTGAATAGAAAGCCGTCTTTTCTGTGCTTCAGATAGATTTTTTGAGTGCAAAGATCTCCTCTGTAAAGCCACTCCGCCTTATCCTTATTTCTTAATCGTCTGCCCGAAATTTGATGGGTTTCAATTAGAGCTTAGCAGAGGGTCTTTCACTGTCTCAACACTAATCGGAAGATGAGTCGCGTGAAATTGATGTGAAACAAGTGTAGGTCGCTTCAAATAACCGTTTGAGCTCTTAGGTTGCGGGTTTTGTAATAGTCAAAGTGCCACGGTTGGAGAAGATTGGATAAAACAGGAAACCGTTGAACCCGTTGAAGTTAGGAGCTTTTTACTGTTTGGGATTGCCCATTGTGATGCAATTTTGTACGGTATTAAGCTGAACCTGTCATTTATCCAATTAAAAGATTAGATTCGTTACATTTTCCGAAAACATTCAATGCATTCTATTCCAGTCTGTTTGGAAATTTATATAACAGTAAAAGAGAGTTCTGCAGTTGAATTAAGCTATATCCTTCTTCAACTGAGGGGATGTGAATTGCTGTCTGTACTGCTCAGTTGTTCCCATTACTCTTTATCTTCATTGACAATCTTGTTAAGTATATTTGCATATTTGATATTCTTGCTCGATGTGTATTCGAATAAATGTTGGTTACTGATATCCTAGCCCTCCTGGTAGTGGTTTTACCAATTTTTGCCTTGCGAGTAGTGAAATTTCACCAATGTTGAAAGGGTTTTTTAGCGTCAGACGAGTGTTTCTGTAGGCTAAGTGGCAGTTGTGCTGGTACTTCGTAAAAAATGGCCTTCCCATGTTTGATCAGAATGCGGTAAACTCCAAAAGCAAGATAGTTTTTTTGGAGGTTTGTTTTTGAGTTCTGCCTTCTCTTCTATCCATTTCGTTTTTTCCTGAGCGCTGTCAGTTTGAAGAATCGAAAGTAAATTTGATTTTGTTGACTAAATATTGGGGCGAGTTCGCCTATCTTCATTTTGAACTCTATGTATGTTGGCCAAAGCGGTTCATTTTTTGTTAGAAATTCCTACGGAAATTAGGTATTCAGTCATCGTTTCAAACTTAAGCGATTGTAATTTATGTATTAAACTCTCATTTGGTTTTTGATCCATTTCAGGCTCTAAAGAACGCAACCCCCAAAACTTCAGCCAATAAAGCTCACATAAAAGCTTCGTCGGAGTTCAAGTCGTGAACTACATCAAGATGGAGTCGTGCCGATGCTTATGGAAGCCCGTGCGTGAAGAGATTGTGCAGTGCGGGATGTATCCAGAAGCATAATATTTCCCATAATTTTTCAATTGTTAAGAAAGAAGGATGCCTGTTTATCGATGGCAACAATGCGCCACATGCCATACTAATGCTGTCCCGGGAAATTGCCGAGTGTGTGACAGCTCAAGGAAACCAAACCAAAAGGAAGAACAAGGCCTGAAATCACTCAAGTACCACTCAGTTTACATGCTTCATTGAATTTGTAAGGGTTTTCAATTGTAGAATAAATATTTCAAGTATTGATAGTTTTTGAAGTTTGCAAGGGTCTTCGCTGACCTCGTTGTTTTGCAAATGACGTTTTTTTTTCAGCTGCTTTTAATTCCTTAACATGTCTTTATTGATAGGGGAACGCCCGTGGCTGTATAAACCTTCGAAGGGATCCAGCTGGATGTGCAAACCAGTTAGTGTGAAGCCAACCCCTGTGTGATTTTATCGTGAAGTAATTGATAGACGCGTATGAGAGCTCGACGAAGAACTTATTTGCGGGTACGATTTTTTAGTAATTCTCATAGCACTCTACGAAATCCCTTTTACTAATTCGAGAAGAATGATATCAGTAAGTAATTGAACTCCATTAATGATTGGAACAGGTTTCTTAGAGCTATCTAGGAAAAATAGGCAAAACACGAATTTACTACAGCTGATCCAGTGTTTTTGCTTGCTTCGGAGGCATCGCTCCTGTCTGTCGAAATTAGATTTTTGTAGGCGGTATTTTTAGTTATTACAACATTATTATTTTACCTGAGGAAAATCATACACGATTGATGTCACTGTCCGTTCGTAATAGAGAGACATCATGGTGATACGTTCCATAGTCGTTGTTTACGTAATTCTGCGGGGTCTTCACTAGTCCTGAATATTACTTGGAGATCTGTTAGGCCCGTACCTTGATGGTTGTTCCTTACAATCACTAGGCAGTGGCTCAGCGGGAATGGCCCTAGGATAATCAGTGCGGCAAGTGGCTTTGGCTATTAATACTGCATACCTGAAAAGTTCGCCGTTTGACATATTCCTGAATCGCTTCGAGGATGTAGGAAGAATTTATTCAAAGAAGCAACAAGGGCCGTGAAAATGAGACTGATCGCGAGTAAAACCATGGGAAACTGCTCATTCTCGCAGCAGGAAGAAAGGAGGAGAATCATGAAAACACAAGACGTATCACACCATGCTAAAAGCTAATCTTCGAAAAGGCTCACGATATCCTAATGGGACTTCAGTTATTGAAGGAAAATCTTTCTTCTAACGGAAGTTCCTCAGATCCCTACCTATTTTCATTTCAATCCCTCTTGGGCAGGCACTTCTAGTTTGTAGTTTATGGTTCGATAGTTTATGTCTTATGTGCGACTAGTAGCTGTTGTAATTCAAGATCTGAAAGAGGGATAACGATCTTAACAGATACAACAGTATGATTTCCAGAGCTTCCAAAGTCGTTCAACCCAAGATCAGGTGAAGCTCAGTGAAATCAGTGCTACGTCGTACCCTGCTTACAGTTCACTTTGTTTCGCTCTTTTTGTTTATTACTCAGTACCCGTAAAACCGAAATTCGGCGGAATGTAGCGAGAAATTGCTCTTCGAACTTTTCTGAAAACCTTTTCTGGTGCATTTCTCCGTTTTTCATTATATTTCGTTTGAACCAAGCTTTTTAAAATTGAATATAGCAGTATGTCAGCTCATCTAGCTCTAGCTTTAACCGATGGAGCTCCGGAATTTGAACAATCTTTACTGCAAGTAGTTGAACTTTATGACATAATATATGTTTGATGGAATGTACCGTCATTGTCTGAGAGGACAGCGATAAAAGCAGTAAACAGCACCAGACTGCAGGTCTCTAGGGTTTTTGCAGCCGGCTGATTGTACTTAAGCGTTGCTTCCGTTGCAGTGCTTTTCTGAGTATCCGTACATGGGCATTTCTTGGGAAATTAGCTGACTTTAATTCCCTTTCAAACTTTTTTCATTCAAATGGGATGCCGTACCAATTAGTGCCACTAGCTCAGTCTTCAAATCTCTCAGATGTGTTCTTCATTTCTGGGTGATGGGTGAACTCCTTTGTTTCTTTTCAATTCATGAAATATTTCGTTTGAGAGCATGTATTGCCTGTACAATAGAGTGCGTGGTTCGAGCAATGCGTCCGCTTTTTATGTTTCCTATATAAGTCTAATATTGAGGTTCTGAGGGGAAGTCGATTGCATCGATTTAGGATTCAATCTCAGCAGTGTGATCTACATCAGGAATCGTAACCACGTGATGTTACCTCATATTTATGATAGAACAGTGGCAGAATACACGCATGCCTTCCTTACCCCTCCTTGATGAATGTCTTCTGACGTAAATTTATTGTGTTGCAACAAATGTACAAGTACTGTAGCAATTTCAAAGAAAATCTGACCACTAAATTTTGCGTTCACGATCACCATATTTAGTATCACAAATTGGTGTGAGCTACAGATTTCGCTCGTGTAATTCAATACTTTCTTGATTAACCGTGAAGGCAGAACATTTCCATTTCATGACAACCATAAAGGAAAATGAAGCAATAAATGAAACATCGATGTCTCAATGACTTACTAATTCACGTTTACAGTCTAGGAATCGTGATTACCCACAATGCAAATTACACACACATATCACATTAGTCTTAGTATCCACTAGAATGACTTCTGAGCGGTAGGAAACTACGTACAGAAGCGAAATTACCCAACCCTTACCCCGCCTATAGAATGGTTTGGAAAGGTGCATGTGATTTGGTGTTTTTCGACCATCCCATGATTTTTTAAAATAAAAAATACTACGTATGCACAAAATAAAAACCTCCAGTTACGATCAGACACGAGTGGGGTGAGAGTGTACGACATCGAGTTCTTGTGGGCGGTGCAGCTGAGACATGAGATCCTGCCGAAACCTTTCGATAAACTGTGCGGCGGTCTCGTCGTTTTCGGAGCCCATACGACGTCTGGCCTCGTGTGGTCTTTCGTTTTGGCAGGACGGCCGTCGCGTTTGAGTTCCTCGCAATGCTCTGTCCAAGCGATACAGCGACTGTGAACGACCACGCATTGAAGATTCGCTGGAGTGGGAGCGTTTCTGGAAACAATGGACTGAATTCGATTTATTCGCACCGCATTTCTTATACTTAAGCATGCTTACTAAGTATGCAAGCTATAACTAAGTATAAATGTCATTATCGTTACTAGTATCCTACTATATATAACGCGCTAATGTTTGCGTGTGTGTATGCGTATGTGTAAGTTTGTCCGACCGCAAATTCGTAATCTCTGTCCCATGGACGTAAGGCATTAATACTTGGTGGGAGTACAGGCGGCTGGATGGGAACACTTATGGTGTTTGGCAGGGCCGGAATCCGCCCACAGGAGCGGGGTTTGCGCCAAATAAGTGTTTGATCGGAAATTCATAATTCCTGTCTCTGTAGACCAAGAGCGTTCAAACTTGGTAGCACGAGAGGCGGCAGATGGGAACACTTGTGCTAGGTAGCAGGACCGGACTCCACCCATAGTGAGCGGGGTCTGCGCGAATATTGTCAATGTGGTCATATGTCGAAGATTTCTATAACGAGTGTTGACTAGAAACATAGACGGTCATTCTTGGCTCTACACCGTGTTCCCTAGTTTCAAAGGCTTCCAGCCGAACAACGTAGCAAGTGGCTTGCCCCGAATGATGACGCTTTTTTGCTGGAGCCCTGTAGGGAGCACTGGTGGTCACTGAACATTCAGGTGTAGTTATTTTTCACAAAAGGGAAAGTTGATTTCAAGCTTCCTATTGTTTCCCTTGTTTCCCGCTTTACTTGTTGTGGCTGGGACAAAAGCTTATCTAGAAAACGTAACGTTGTTTACGTGGTAGTTTCTATAATTACAGGTATGGGAAATTGATAGAATGGCAACATATGATTGCTTCGCTACACTCGTTGTTAACGTTATAATGAAACCTGGGCTGTTTTTACGATAGGCATGTTGACACAGCAAACACAACAAGGAATCTTGAATCAAAGTGGAAAGCGTGATTCATTCTTTTTTTTTACAATTTAGTTCCAAATAAAGTTCTTTCAAGTTGATTATAGCACTGAACTGAGCACTTCGTTACAAGACTGCAATGGAAATGATTTGAATTCGCAGAACAAAGGCTATGCGATGACAAATTTCCCAGCCCCTCATATGATCTTACTATTATTATTACTTCCATTTTTTGACTTATCTTCTTCTCTAGCCAAACTCGCATGTCCAGGACGCTAGCACGCAATTCATGGGAACCGGGGGAAGGTGCTTACGTGACTAATCAGCTACGGCACCGTGAATCGTGTTATGAGCTATTGCAAGCGTATCTGGCACTTTCTCCAGCAATTGACTTCTCTGCCCTTTCGCTTAGAACCTTCGCTAACTCCGTTAATCAAATGCTGCCACCTAGAACTTGCGCGTTTCACCAGAGAGGAATGTAAGGCAGAAAATAAAATCGAGGCTAAATCATCGTCTAGATCGACCTATATATCATTGCATAGCAATTGTTCTGAAGAATCGAGCCGTGTAGATTCGATCGCGAAATTTAATCTCATGGGAAGGTAAGATCTGATCACATTAGCTAAATATGTCGCTTAATAGTATTTAGGGCCACACAACTGTGAAAACGCTTATCTCGGACCATATCCGACACAAAATCCCTACAAGCATTATCTTTTATTCAGGGTCTTTCATCGAGTCCACTGCCTATCTTATCAGAGTAGGGTGAAATAACTTTACAAAATTGAAAGTACGCATCAAAATTGAGCTTTTATATGATTTCTGGTACTCCCTCGTCAAGAGCTGCGTACAGTGGTCAAAAGTTCGTTTGACTCGGAGAACTTCGTTTTGAACTAGGATTAGGTTAAAAAAAGCTGAAGTGGTGTTCTCCGCTAGAATTTAAGTTCCTTTCCAGCCATTCCACAGTCACTGCACAAACATAGGCATCAGATAATACCTAGAGGTTCGATCACACCATAGTATTTTAGCCTAAGTTGTTGCTTAGATGATTGATTGTACTCCTGGTGCACATTTATGATATCGCATTCCCACCCAGGTCACTAAACTTTCTCCCGTTTCAGGCTTGAGGAGTTATTCGTCTCGAAGTTTAGGAAAACATTGGAAAAAATCAGGAATTCACACTGTAGATAAGTTACGTCTTCAAGCAATAACAACAGCGATTTCTGCGGAGACAGGTATGTGAAGCTTGTGGTGACAGGCAACTTTGAAACTTTTTGAATGATTTTCCTATTTTTATGATACGGGTATTCTTAGTGAGCCCAGCGCGGAACACGGTGGAAATTCTCATAAATGAAGTGTTTTAGTATCTTAATAATGCCTTCCTTTCAAAATATGCTTATGTTTTGCGCAGATCAGGAAATACGTAAATAGATCTATCGGTGTAATCTCTCTATATCTCTTTATATATAAAGCAGTAACTGTGTATCTGTTTGTATGTCGTTTTGTGCGTCCGTCAGCGAAAAGTCACGTAGGCTAGATGAAGAGTATGAAATGTCATGTGGGCGCATGGAGGGAGCAGTTATGAAGTAGGAGGTCTACCCATACTGTTTGTATAGATCCCCTGACAAATCTTAGATAATCGGTTGTGGAAATCTGATGCCCGCGTTGACGTGCGTTGCCGAACGGGCACTTCAAAAACGATGGATTCCAGGGTTGGTACAACTCTGAACAATCCCAATAGCTGCGTGAGCGCCATGAAGCGTTTTTTACCATTGAACCTATGAGCAGGCCCTTCCGTTTGAGAAAAGTCACCACGATTGAAGTCAATTATGTGCCGTTTGTATACATTCAGCATCCTTGTGATAACGTCCTCTGATTCGACATTTGGATTATTTTGTGATCCAGTACAGTTCTCGGCAGAATCCACGTTCCTTATTCGGAGCAGTCGAGAAGTTGCCACTTTCATTCCCGAATATCTGCTGATTTCGTAAGCGCGCACCGATTCCTGTGTGAATTTGTAGGCACGTTACCATAGTTGCGCAGCGATTCTGATGTTTTTCACAAGGGAAAGTCATTCACTCTGGAAAGTTCCTCAAATAACATTGTTAGTGATGGGAGAAGCAAGAAATAGGTCTAAGTTGCAAAGTCATAATGAACGAAGGAGAGGAAGAATTTCGCTACCACGTCTTCAAATAAAACCTTCCAATTGCTTTCCTGGACGCTTCAAGTATTTGCCTTCTTTAACGGTAGTTTCTTTCTATGTGGTGTAGTCTTCTCACTCGACATTCAAGACTTTCATTTACCATTCCGGTGAAGAGGTGAAAGAAATACTGTGGAATATGTGTGCGTCATAGGCGTAGAAAACCAGAATTCCCAAACAATTTCGAAACAAAATGGCCCCATGGGTTAGTTCTTTTCTAGGAGTGTATATGTTCACGACAACAAAAGTTGTGTCTAGACTTATTGTGAGTTTCATTCGCCCCTGGAATAATCAATTGGTTGTATTTACCGGACCCTTTTTGCACCACCTTGCATCCGCGTGACCCTTTTTCGATCAGTCTCTGTGTCTTTATATATCCTATGGGGGAATTCTCGACGGTTTACATTATTATTTGCTGTTTGCGCGAGAGGGAGATAATATAGATCAAGAAACTTAGAGGTCTTTTGTCCTGGATATATGATATCAAAAAGTGCTTTATGAAGTAAACTGACCTGATCAGATGACAAAGCATGTCGAGGTGCAACTCTAAGTGGAGATAGCATCGGTGGCGATTTTGGTCCCTTTGTGCTGCTGAAAAAATATTTCTGAAACCACAATCTATAAAAGGGATTTGTGATTAGATGAAGACAAGGTCGAGCTGAGGTCCATTTCAAATGTCAAACACTTATCACGAAATATTCCTCTTTCTTGGTTGCATAGATGAGAAGATATCTATAGGGTGCTAGTTTCCAATACAGTATACATTTGCTCTTTTCGGTCTTCATAGGAACTAAACAGTCTTGTCTTTGAAAAAGTTGTCTCCTTTGTTCAGAGCTTAATTCGTTCCTCACATCTATACAATATTACAGCCCTGAAACCATAGCAAGAAGCGTCTTCTCTCGGAAGTGCCAATCATTTTGTGCATTTTTGGTGAACGCAATTCTAATCCTCTCCGAACACTACGAAGAAATTCACACTCTTTCGTTACAAGCAGGTGCTTCGTTAATAATTATCTGCGATTGCCTTTTCCATAGAATCCGTGTGAATAGCGCTAACTACCTTGCTAGCTACTTCCAAGAATTAACGGCGTAACGGAACAGGTAAGTTCTACTATAGTCCAACATTTATAGTTAGCGACAGCTACTCCGAGCATTCGCCGACGATGGGCCACTCGAGAAATTGAATGCTATTTGGTTTTCCTTTTCAGTTTTCTGAAAATGCAGCATCTGTGAGGATCCATCATAGCGTTATCGAAACAGCTGTTCATGTCAGCCTACCTAATAGCAGTTACTAGTTTGCGCTGATTTTATCCCTATTGGTTTTGCGCTTCTATCGGATGCTGTCCGAAAAGTGTCATGGGATCATTAGAGCTTGGGAAAACAGAACCATTATCGAAATACACGGTTTAGCAATTCATCGAGAAGTTCCGAAGCCCCAGGAAACGTGACTTTAAAATCCCTTCTTTTGAGTTCATAGCCTGCTTAAGTTGGTAGCTCAGCGCCACTGCAGCTTGGCCAATTCCTTCATAAATCACGTTTTTTGAATTAGCATGAAACCATAATCTCACTAGCGAGCCCAGAATTGTTCTAATCACACATCTAATTTTTGAAAGAAAGTTACCGAAATTCCTGTCAGGAATATCCTATCAGAGATCAATCGATATCAGATGACTGCTAAGAATGTACTATACCTTTGAGGTCCATCATTGATCGACAAACGATGCATTCGTTGTAGTGGGTCCTTGCCTGTGATATTTCCGTTTCCAACTTCGCCGGGCAATTGAAAGTTGATTGGTTCGAGCTGTAATCAGCTTTTGAGTACGATGCTTTGAACTGAACATGTTTCTTGAAATGTTTGTATGATCGTTTTTTGCTTATTGTCAGTAGATGCCTGGGGCTTCAATTCGGATTTCCTCTGTAACTGTTATAATAATTTCTCTTTGCAAGCTTGCGCTTCGCGGTAGAAGAAATTGGAACAACAGTTACAAAACCGAAGTAATTCAGAAATAGAGTAACAGTTACAGAGTAGAGTTATTCTCATTGTATTATGGAAATTCCTTGATTCAGTTCTGGATTTTTTCGAGATTTCGAGAGGGAAGGATTATTCAGGAGGCAACTCACCTGAATGGATGATCGTCTTCTTGGATATGGTAGTACGTCAGTTGCTCCCATTCCTGCAATTGAATTACTGATTGCAAGGTAGAATCTTCATAGGGTCGCGGTTGCTCAGTTTACGCACATCCCTCCCGTACCCGAAAGCTGAGACCCCCGTTAAGGTCAAGAAAAGGAAAGGTAAGGTTAGAATATTAAAAACCGCATAGTAGCGACAAGACAACTGGAAGTACTATGATCGCCACTGATTCTTCCTATCAAGATACTGGTCCCTTCAGCTGCTACCAGCAATAACAGTAGTTCATAGATGCATCGGTGACCTCTAATAGATGCGCTCTGGATTCTCATATCAATATTTTTGCTGTGAACCAAGTTACATCACCATCCACTATGAAAAGGTGATATGCTCAAAGCTCAGTCATTTTTACTGTTGTTTCGAGCGCGCATTTAGTGATGATGAGTCCTTTGCACTGGCCGACCATAACCGGTTGGCAGTTTACTTCACTGACTTCACTAAATTACAACCAAACCTAAAAGATGTAAGACTCACTAGGAAATCCCGAAACGAGCTAGTATTTTTAGAGATTTAAATTGTGAATTAAATGATATGTAAGTTGTAAAATGAGACAGCTTACATATCAGATTGTTTTTGTTCAGTTTTGTAAGCTAAGGTGTGAAAAGCATCGTATCGCCTAATGAGTGGCAACAACGGCGACTGAGTGCTACGAAATTGCGAAGCAACCCCGCCCATTCCTCGGAACGCCTCATTAAAGCGTCACGGCATGTGATTATCGAAGAGATTTGTAGTTGGCAAGCAGCAGCAGGTGAGACTGAACTGGGTGGACGTTTAAATGGAATAATTTGCAGATATAGAGCTGGTCGCCTGATGCCTTTAACAAATTCCTTGATAGCGTTCACTTCAATCCGGATCGCAGCTGCGCTAGGTGCTCTTTGGCTCACGCGATGACTTGCGAGGCGATGTTCAGTTCAGTGCTTCTACTTCACACGACCTTAAGAAATGAAACACTTATTGTCCTGGGCAAGTATCGCTCCGATATTTGACTAACGGACCTTACCTGGAACTGGATTTGTTTCAGTTTCTGAGATTTGAGTAAGGTAAGATGGGGAACTGTCAACAATAAATTATAGTACGTCTCCAACAATTTCGTTGACAGCTTTATAGACAGAGGTGGTGCTACTGTTGAGTACATCATAACGTGTAGTAAAGATGATCGTAAGAAGTCTTGTTGGGTTCACGATGACATTCCAATTCCCCCGATCCTTCATTTCGAATCCAACACGACAAACTGTTCACAACTTGGATCATTGCTGATCTCTGAAAGTTCTTGAACCGTTCGAGATCACAATCAAGCATCTCTAGCGGTTTCGATTAGGGTTTTGATGCTGTTCTAAATAACGCCACCTGTGCCATGAGGACTACAATTCTAAATCTGAGAGGCACTCGATTGGGTATCGGGAGTAACGGGCCTGTGGTATGTAGGTACGCCGACTGTTGATGTTTCACTCAACGTTTTGTGTATCTCCACACACAATTTCGCTAGCAAAAAAGTGACCTCTTATTAAACATTTCTCGATCTGAGACATTTCTCGGTCTGAGGTATGCTTAAAAATACTTAAAATTTTCAATGAATTCTAACGAAATACATTGAGTCTCACAAATATATCGGATTACTGCAGTGAAAAGCACGGCTGCACAACTTTTTCTCAACTTGCGGTTGTTAGTAACCAGCTGATAGTAAGTGAATGCCACTTAATTGCTTTTACCCTTTTCCTAGCTCTATAATACCTTAAATAGGTAGCTGATCATTGAGGAGTAATTCACTTTTGATTGCTAACATTCGCACCATTATGGGGTGTGGTAAATCAGTGAGCGCAACAACCAACAGGTGAATTCCAAATGAACAACAAATTCTAATTGACTTTTCATAAACAATCAAAGATGAAGAGATCGCAGTTTACAACAGATCAGGTACTCATACATCAGCCAAAATATTGGAAGCGTATTGGTATGAGCTCGGTACAATCAGCTTCTCCTACATTCATATGCTGATTAACCCCCTCAATTCAATCGTATGACTCTAGTTACAGAAGAATCGAATTGGACAGGCTTCAGCATAACAGGAATCGTGAATTTCATTTCTATCTTCCTTTTTCTATTTTTTATTTCTATCTGTGTTTTGCTTTAACGGTTGGAGTCGGACTTGAAAGGTTGAGAGACAATAAGCAACCTTTTTATTTCTGGGCTGCCACAGACCATTATCCTCAGTCCATTTATCAAGGTAGCTTTCACAGTTTAGGAGCTACCGTTTAACTCCCGAGTCTGCTCGTGGGGGATGAACCTTACCGATAACCAGAAGTTGTTAAGCTAGTTGTTATAGCCTTTTATGCTGGTGTTTTTCTCAGGCACCTACATATGCACAATTATTGCCTTGTTGATGGAAACCGCAATCCACGGTGTTGATTTTAGGTCTCTAGTGGTCTCATTGGAAGCTGACTCGTTGGCTGAGTGTGTTGTGTGTGTTGTGCTTCCATAAGAGAATAGGCACAAATTGCTCATGTTATAGAATATAAAATCACAGAACCGAGAATACTCTTCCCAAAGAGAGGTACGTTGTCAAGAAGAGAGGTATTGTCAAGGTACGTTTATTAACTTAATAAACGGGGACCCTAATCGTAACCAGTTCGGTTCCGTTGTATTTACGATTTCTATGTAATTATTTTCGGACCTTTGGTGATACAGTCTATATTTAGTCGTTTATTTAGTAGCTTATTTCTTTTATTCGATGCGAGTGATTAAAGGATACTCCACAAAGTTGTACTTTCCTGGAAAGGAATAAAAGAAACAATGATAAATATTTCTACGCTAACTCCTCTTTTAAGCCACACATTCAACTTCCCAGAATCAAAATAGTATTGTTTGGGTGCGTATCTAGCATACAAAGTGACTTGTTGGAGCCAGCAGTTGTACAAGCCGAAGCTTTCTCATCCTAAAACAAGTCCGCTATCAATTCATAGCTCCGTATAGAGTAAAAATAACTTGTTCAGGCGTATGTTGAATCTCAGACCGTATGTGTGATAGGCACTATTTTCACCATCCTGCGGTAGCTACTTTAAGTTTTTGTGAAGATTATAATTTGAAGATAATGATAAATTTCCTGTCGAGGCAGAATTAATGGAAAAGGCAATGGAATGGGAATGTCGAAAAATCTCAAAATAGTCTTTTTTCTGTTCTCACAGCGGAATAATGAATCCTCTCACTAATTCGGGGAGTTTTGATTTTACCTTTATGACTTCTGATCTGTGATTTTTAACATTTTCACCCTTTGAGCTTCATTAATCACTCCATTTTGCCTAAACATCTCCTTTCATTTTTTTGAACATCTGCCCAGGATTCCCTCGTATGCAGTGCTCTGACAAAGCTGTTTTCATAAAGGCTCAGTTCACGATAATTTTGGGTAATCCAGATTATGATGAAAAATGGAAGACAAGATCGAAACTAATGCGACTGAGGTGAAGAAATTGCGTGCATCGGTGTTTCCAAAGTGAAAAAAGGCTTCGAAAAATCGTTAAAAAGGGGGCTGGACGAGAATGAAACCAGAAAAATGAAGAAGAGTTGGGCGTCCGGACGAGCTAAACAGTGTGTTTCACTGCGCGCGTGTGGGTCCTGGTGCGAATAACAGACGATGGTAAGCAAAAATTCATTCACTTATAAGCATAAATAAACAAAAAAGCCCTAGTAACAGCAAAAGTAGCTCACCTTTTTCAGTCTCTACGAGTAGGAAATTAAATAAGGGATCGCATTAGCAAAGAGAAAAACAGAGGAAAAAAGATTGGGAGAAAAACATCACCTCATCACTCGGAGATTAGCTGATTGTGCGTTGGGCCTAGAACGAATAATAGCAATCTGTATTGTCTCGACACTCGTCTAACGTGACACCGACCGAGTGGCGGGAAAGAGAACTACGGCAGCAACGGGGCTCCCACTATGCCCTAAGCGCTGAGATTGTGGGAGCGAGAGGGCCTCTTTTACCACCCATGGGGGCGCTGAGTATTCCTAAGGGAAGAACTCAGTAACCTTTTTTATCGTGAACCGTGCCTTTAAACGAGTTTGTCGACATCAGAAGCTGTTTTGTAGTGTGTCGCTGAGGCGGCAGTTAAAGCACGTGTACTCAATAACAATGCGGTAGCGACGTAATGCGCCAACATATGCCTTCACAGGTGAATACTTTCAGCGATACAGAGATCAGCTGTCTGACTTCATCACCGATCGCCCCGTTGATCATCGACTTCCTCGAGCGAGCGCCAGTAAAATCACCATTTATCCCTTCGGGTGAAACGAGTGATAATAGCCCCTTCCATTCAGAACTTTCAAAAAAGTCAAACCGTCACGCTTGTGATCGTGCTGGTGCTTGTTTAACTTTTCGGGGACTGTACTCAGTGACCGCCCTTATTCAACGGTCACCACGATGTCACATGTGTTTGGTTGATCTTCAAATCCCATGGCATAAAGAACGGAATCCCTGATCTTCTTTCTTTGACGGACCTGGGAACTCGAGATAATTTCTGGCTTGTGTGTATATATTCCGAGAATCGTCCTTCCAACGTAACGTCTGATTCTATAACGTTTTGAAACGCAATCTATCGAGTTCTTTGAATATTAAACATTTTTTGAATACCGCCTTACTCGCACTGTAATTTCACAGGAACCGTTTTGCTCAACGTTGTTTTCGAAGCTTCAAAACAGCAAGCACTTAGTCCTGTCGAGTCTATCCACGAACCTAAAAACGAGAAAACGAATTGATATCGCATACTTCTCTGGTCTTTTCGGACTCTCCACACAATATACAAAATTGACCGCGCAGGTTTTGGAAAGGCTGTACATAAAACATCTTGAGTACTTTTTAATTCCTGGAGAAATAAAAATTTCTTTCGATTTCATTTCTGCTAAACCTAGAATTTACGCGGAGGTTTAGGCCCTTCTTACTTTCTAGTTTTCTGCAAGACGCCCCCAAATGCTAACATGTGCTGAGGGAAGGACGGAACGTTGGAGCGTTCGGAGACGTACTCTGCTAATTTCGTGGTGAATCAATGCTCACATGATTTCTTTGTATCGATCTGATCGACTGGCTTGCTTATGAGCAGCTTCAACTCTGGGCCTCTTCGATGTCTTGTGTACATCTTGGTGGTAAACGCCGGACTCGCCTAAACCGCCACGAATTTCTACACGCGATTGCCGCATGCATCTCTGAACGCACCAATGTACCCTACTCGAAAATTACTGGCTAAAATAATTGCCCTTCACAAATCAGAACACTCACTAGCTAGGCTGAAATTTGAAGTACTTACTTCATCAAGCCCGAGAATGTGTGAAGTTGGTATCCGTTCCACTGATGGGAAATGCGCTCACTTGGGCTTACACACAAAAGCCTCTTGTTCACCATTCCATAGAGCATATTCGAGTATACATACACAAGTACCGAATAACTGAAGTGGAAAATGACTTAATCAGGAGTTTCGAGCCTGGGCACCAGTTCATCGTAAATTCGCAGTAAAACGTATTATCTGATGAATATGGGCTACCTCAGCATCGGGCGGCAAATGCTGGCTCCTCCGAATACAAAATGCGTAATGTCCAGTCCGCCCAATGTTCTCGGAAGTCGAAGGGTCTGTTCAGCAGAGAACCTTCAACAAAGTGAGGAATAATAGCTATGAGAACACTTCCGTTCTTAGTTCTTTGACTCACAGGGTATGTTTTTCCCTGATGGTTAGGTCCGGAAAGGGGACGAACCTTCAGCCACTTGGAGCGCCCCTGCATCTGCACACGATTGCACTGGCATATCTATGAAACAGCTGTGTGCGTGGGTGTGTTTAATATGCATCTCTTCATTTCAGTGGAAGGAGCAGAGTGACGAATATGGCCAATAAGCCATGGATGCAGTGGGAACACAGTGGGTGACAGGGCAAACCGTGAGAGAACATCTCGGGACATCAATGGAGTGGGAATGAAAAACGAAGATCGATTCCCAAAAATGACTGGCCTTGGCGAATTCGAACTTGTTCAGCGCACAAGTTTCACTGGCAGACATGTCATTGACCCGTTTGAACACGTCCATATCTCGATTTCGTTTGAGCCCCATCATTCCTCATACTGCATATCATTACTATCATGCTATTGTATCTCCCTAGTAGGACGCCTTCACAACCGTGGTGTAGCCGTGGGCGACAGGAAGAATCGCTACAGCCGAAGTGGTGTGTTCTCTTCAAATCCCACACTCATTATGTTTCATACTAAATTTATCCGATTCAATTCAACCATCAGATTTTGAAAATTTGCGTTTGATTGACAGTAGCTGTCGGTGACAGTAGCTCTGATGACTGCTGACAACCAGGTGTGTGTATGGCACTTTGCAGTTGTCTGCGCTCCCTGTATGAAATTATTGCGCAGTGAACTTCATGCGTTAATCATCTTTAATGGCTGTCACAATTAGAACAGTCTGTTGTATTCAATTTTAGCAAATAGTGGATCTGAGAAGTTTTCGATTGAGTAATCTGCAAAGCCTTTTATGAGTCTGAAATGTATGAGAGGTCCTATTGAGTCCTGGAGGGGCATCTGCCCTTAATGGCTTTCCTGTCAGAAGAGAAGCTGTGGTATCCGCTATTACCATTCTTAGCGAGACATCTTTAGGCATAACAAACAAAAGAGAGAAAATGCAAAAGTAGCCATTTTATCCTTGAGTATAGACATGGGAGAAATTTTGCTTAAACTTGTTCCTCCTTATAACGAGCCTCATTTCTTAGGTAAGAAAAGTTCTTGTCGGGAAACCTTAGCCACCCCTCAGGGATGATGCTGGCTAAAGGATAGTTTGATTAGTAATTTATTATCTCCGGTTCTCATTTCAGGGTTTTTCACAGTCATTCAAGTCCACTGTATTTAGTTCGTTTATCACCTTGGCATCATCCCTATATATTATACGAGCAGTAACTTGGTGTATTGGTTTGTATGTTTCTTGTTGTTTGTTTTTCGAGAAAATGTTCCATGATTGGGAAAAAGGGAGTGGAAAACCCGACATCGTTCTGGAGTAGCAAGAGAGTGAGGAGGAAGTTCAGGAGTGGAATTATTGATAGATTTGCATTTGCAGCATTTGCATTTGTACAGCACAGATCACATTATAGGTGCCTGCTCTGCCATCGTAATTCCGATTGAGAGAAAGCGACTAATATTGATTTGTGTGTGGTGTTTTTGAGGAGGTGATCATTAGCATTTCTTCTGAAGTTGAGCATCCACACCAACTGGTATGATATAAATGTAATGAAGTGAGAATTCAAAGCTGAGTGCCGTCAAAGGGTGGCGAGTGAACATTTGGGTGACATCTTCGCACAAGAAAACATCTTCCCAGGCAATCTTTTTTCCTCATCTGACCTTCTGTTCTGGTTCACAGAGATTTTTCCCCGTCTGTGCAATTGTAAAATCACCACCATCATGCTAGAAAAACCTTATGAAACTTGTTGTTTCGTTACCCATTACATCGCTGTAGTCCGAAAATGAAAAACAGAGATAGATGCAGGATCACTTCTCAGCCTCATTTCTGAAGGTTCCTAAGCGAAATAAGCCCCATGGACTGTTAGCCACCGTGAAATTCCTAGCTTTGCATCTTATCATACAATCTGCTTCGATTGTTACCCTCCATGAATCATCTAGCCTGGAAGATTAGAAGAACTTGTTTCACGCCCAAGTGATGGTACGATTAGAGAAGTTCACAACCCCTTGCATGCATACTGGATATTTCCGCTTTGCCTTAATGGCACGAACAAAGCGAAATCTCAAACAACTGAAAATTTGTCGAGTTACTCGGAATCAAACAGATTCACTCCGTATGCGAGTACGATTCCCCCGCAACAACTATGTAGGAAAGCGGAAGCACAAGAAGCCAACTGTGGTTAAGAAGCATTGGAGCTTAGTCTCACAGCGAACCTGCAAAATCTAGATGGCTGGTATGAAACACTAGACTGCGGCTACGCTTATAAAAAGATCTTTCATTAATTTTCCGGGTGAGGGTTTGAGCGGTATTCTGAAAAAAGTTTGTTCCCACTTGCACACGCATTTGGCGTGGTATAAAGTTGAACTATCCACCATTTAGCAAGCAACTCGTTAAACGTTTAGTCATTCCGGTGAGTTTGGAGTCTGTCCAAGTCAGATCAACAATCGGTGCGCCATGCACCGAACAAGGGACAAACACTGACAAAGCTGTAGTCAACCCCTTAGAATCACCTACAATTCTGAGCTAGTTGGAATGCATAACATATATATCTGTTGAGATGAGCCCATGTGAGCAATTTCAAATGCTAATGAGCACAAAAACTCGTCTTACAAATGTTGCCAAATATTCCTGACAATCGAATTTCGCTTCAATTATTGACGTTCTCTAGTGTGGTTCAGACAGGATCCTTTTTGGCCACTAAAGTGCATTCATGGCAAGAATATTCTAGTCTGAAACTTGATTGGTCTCTATTTCAGCGAACGGTTGAATTGATTATTAGTTCGGAATCATTTTAACTGAACGGCAATGCCTTAGGCTCCAAGGGAGGAAGCAAGCCAAAGTTTCGTGGTCATAGGTTGTGTACTATGGGCAGGCTTGGGAAGACGATTATTTCTAAGAAAATACTTGACGGAAGTTCTTCATTGAGTAATGCGAAAGATCACAGGGGCGCTGCAACAAATGATGATCAGGACCCTATATCGATATTGGGCGCCAAGACCAACAGACGGGATACTGACAAACCGTTTCATTCAGTGGATAGCAAACTTGTCTGGAGCCGACGACTTTCTCATGTCTTGAAATTGCTTTCTAACGACCTTTGCCCCATGATAATAACGCGTTTTTGAGTGTCGTTGATGGGTCAGATGTTACTCTCAGACTTCATAGTTGATCTTTTATGGCAGTTCTCAATTACTTCCCGAAGTTCGCTTCATTTTACGTACTGACTTCTCGCCGTTGTGGAACATTTTAACACAAAATGTGGTTTTAGCTCTAAACCAACAAAGCTAAGCTTTCAAAATTATAACTTAAGAGTTTGTTCATTGATTGCTGGCTTTATATGAGTAATAAGCTGAGAATCTCCGAATATGGTATCTACTACAGATGACCGAAGTGAAGTCGGCCGAGCCGAGCTCGTCCAGCACTTCTCAATCAGCCACTCGAAAGAAACGAGGTTATAAGCGACCCAATAAATCGAAGGTGCTCTCATCTTTCCTTTCAATTAGCTTTAGCTTCTGCCAAGTGATTGTTACTTCAGGAACCCAAGTCTACCCCTACGAGTGCTCCCACGCCACCATCCGACTCGAAAGAGACGATAGCGATTTCTGTCAACAAAGTTAGTCTGATCTTTTGTTTCTCTCCATTTGTTCTGGTCCAAGACTTTGAGCTTTCATGGAAAAAATCTGTTACTCCGTGAGATATCATAGAGCGAGTGAAGTACAGAGAGCTGGATTGTATAGATACCCTATGTTCTATACAAGTGGGGTATGGGCAAAGCAGAGAAGCAGAGCCTTCCCTCCGATTTCTCTAAATAAACCGCAGGAGGATCGAGTTTTTAAAGTATTTCTGGTCCAGTGTTATAATAGTGAGTCCTCTTTTTATCGGAAAAGGTTGATTCATGGTTGATTTGCTGTAACGCGCTTTTCAATATCATCGGTCAATAAATGATTGTTGGAGAAGAAGGCTCTAATGAGGTGTATCTGTATTGATTGAATCAGGCCAGCTTCCCATCTTACTCAATGGATAATAGAGCTTACGATGTACTGATGATATCACGTCAATAAAGTCGAGCCTAGAATTCAGAACTTACCGCTCCGTTGCTACTTTTCTTAATGCGCTTGTACTGAAGGTGGAGATTCATGATCTATTGATTTTGTTTGTCCAGCCATCGATAAAGCCAGATATCTATTGCAATGGACTAAGGATTTTGAGTGAGCCATTCTCGGTATTTTCATGTACCAGCTAGAAAGGTAAGCAATATAGCAAGGCATTCCACTGCCTACGACTTCCTGCTGGACTTTGAAGGAAGGCGATGACTTTTAGCTGCTTTTTACTTTTCTTACTGATCATTTTATTTGTAAGGTAATGATTTTAAACAAGAAAAGGTAAATAAGCTTATCAATTTTAACACCAGTTTAAAAGTTCTTGATTTCACTGAAAGATCATTAGGCGCTTCTTCAACATCCTCACTTAGCTTTTCTACATTGGGAACAATTGAATTCCCGATCAATAGTGCTCGGAAAGGCGTTGAACTAGCAATCTGAGGCTTTAGTCAGTGGGTGCAATTAATAGCGAGTAGTTGGGAATAAGAGCGGAGAACTATGGCTATTCTAGGGATGACAATGTCGCACCTGTGCGGTTCCCTAATGTGTTCCTTCGCTGATTGTCTCACTTTGCATTGCAGTCAACTGGGGAATGTTTCGCTCCTCGCGTCCCCGTTTCATAATTCTAGCTTCAGGTTTGTGCTCTTGCTCTCCACGGCTCCATATCAGCCCATATCACTTGTTATCACTTCCTGTCACTTACCGTTAGTGTTCCTATCCTGCCATTCTATCCCTTTCGACTTTGTTCTTATAATTGTTCAGAGGGACAAATGTTTATACATTTCCGGTCAAGATTCACATCACACAGCAGATTATATCTGATGAATTTTTTTCTTAGTTGAAGCCGTCATTTCGGACTGCGTAATATTGAGGAATATCTATTCCTTTTCCTTGCCTATCACCAAGGGTAATAATGCGGAGAACTCTACATCGGCCACGATGATCAGCAGCAATTTTCATTATATCGGATAAAAGTAGCAGTAGTGGTCCAGCTGCCCACCGATTCCATATCGGTCGTTCTTTCGAAACCAGGGTGAAAGCTGGTTGCAGGCGCAACTTCGGCATGGCAACTACGGTGGCTACACTGCAAGCAAGTACCACCCTCCCAACCCGATTCTCGTATTTCCCCGTTCCTCGTTGCTCAGGAATTTGTTCGAATCTGAGCGGAGATCCGACATTTGTCTGTGATAAACTATGTCAAATTACAACCAAACTTGTTGCTAGATTTATTCTGATGCATTAACTATGAATGTAATGTTTTCAGGAAAACTCTATATCGCTGAAGAAAAAGCGGCACAGTAAAAAGAAGAGCGATGAGAAGCTTAAGGAAGTCAACCCGGTATGAAGCTATTGAATGTCATTTTTCAGTACGTACGTAACGTTTATGAGCGGGATGGTAACAGTTATAATTGAAGAATATTGTAAAGAAGTGTGGATCAGCTTCTCCATCTGAGGGTGTCGATTCGAATGGGAAAGCTGTGCATGATGAAGTTTCAAAGAAGGTAGTCCGTTGTTTACAGAGTGGAGGATCGAAAGCAACCCCATCTTCTTGTAGGTTCGTACCGGTAAAGTGCCAGTCAATGAGGTGATGGGCCGAGGCTATGGCCAGGCTGGTGGCACATTGAAGTCGCAGTCCAACGCCTCCATTGGGCGGACAATACTGCAACGTCTGGTTGGCAACAATGTGGATCCGGAAGCGATATTTAGTGCTGCTCTACGTCAAATGCCACAAGTGCCAGGATTTCCATCAATAAGTGAGTTTTATGGGGATTGGAATTTTTGGGTGAGGTCTGCGGGCATTAGGGCAATGCTGCGATATAGTCTGTGGTTCACGTCCTGCCACTCTATGGTTTTTTGAAAGATTTGTCTCTTCATGTTCCGTGCAAAACAACTTACACTTGTTCTCTACCACGCGGGAGCAGCTAGAGACTACTTGTTCAACTTCTCAGTAATGTGTTGAATTCGTTCTCAAAGAAGTCGGCAGCCTATGAATACTATTCAAGAATGCGCTGCAAACTACAGTGAGAATATAAAAACGAAATGCGGGACAAACACCCCTACGTACAAGCAGTACCTAAGGTGTTCGGTCCCGAAATTTCGTTTTGAGCTAACTGTGGCCAGGTGAAGTACGAGCTTTACAGCTGTACAGTGCTTCGATCTTAGCTCGAACAACCCAGCCGATGTTTTGGACGCGTGTATTATGCTAAAAAAAATGTGGAATTTAAGGTGTTGCCAGTGAAGTCCCACGTGTCGCATTTCAAGGTGAAAATGTATTTGGGGGATGCCAGCGCATCTTTGTGCTCTGCGTCTCTGACACCAGGCGGCAGAGTGCATGGAGAGCGCAGAGATGCTTTCCTCCCCTTCTAAAAGTTACGAGAGGAGCACCGGGGTGGGAGAGAGCTGAGCAAGCTTTACAGCTGCACAATGCTTCTACCCATCGTAGGGAAAAAAACGAACGGAGAATAAATAATACGGACGATGACGGAGAATATAAACAGAGAAAATCAAAGAGTATGTATATACACGTTTCAAGTATGATGGCTGGAGAAGTTGATCAGTGGTGAAGGGGACATCACGTATCATCATTATCCAAATCTGGGACTTTGTTTAAACGCGAGCAAACCAATATCGCACTCGCGATGAAGATTTCCAATCAGAAGACAATTAGAAGCGTTCGATTATAGTTCGATTTAAAAAAAAATGTAGTTGCCACCTAAGCCGAGAGATGGGAGAAGCATCGGAGTGGGTGAGATTACGTTGGGCAAAAAAGTGAGATGGAGTAAGAATAAAACTCGATTGGCTCACCCACCGCTAATGCTCCTTCCCTAGTAATGGTGAGTCAAAAAAAATTTTACTTTCCTAGATAGGAACTAAATACCACCATCAGCTCGCGAACTCGACTACACCTCTCTTCTTCTCTGCCCTCCAGTGCCTTATGTTAGAAGAGAGCGGCCTCCCCTTCTCCCCAAATACTATTATTGCGAAGATACATCGAGAACAAACACCCTCACATCATTTGAATTCACGCGAATCGGTGTAACCAATATTTATCAGTCATTATCGAAACTGCAAAGTGGAAGTCCAATCGTCTATTCCTCGCAACTTTGCACGCTCTACAATTACAGTCCGTGGAAACAGACCGACAACAGACACGCTTAGCTGCTATGTATGGTCTGATTGTTGGAGTGTGTTGTAACAACAAATTAATACGTCCTTTCGAACGGTCCTCCCAAGGAAATGGCAGAATTCCATAAAGGTTAGGAACGCGAGGTCGCCGGTTGTTGCCATGCAGGATCCCTCCTTTCACTCCTCTTGCAAATGAAGTCAATTGGAAACTGAGTGATGACAAAATGAATAATCAGATAACGATTATTTAGCTCATCGTCCTGACTCAGGACCTCACTCAACCGTGTTTCGTCCGGAGCTGTTCAAGACCACAATGGAGGCATACGCATCAGCAACGACGCAGTGCGGCTCGGACATTTTCAGTGGATTCCGTGAGATCGTTTTTGCTTCCTACTGGGTGATGCTAAGAATTTTTCCTTCGCATCCGATTAACATGAATTGGATGTGTGCATTTATGTCCGGTTCCTCTCCATTTGTGATGCAGTGCCGGATCCTTTAAATGAACTGGGTTTACCCTTTCCAACAATAAAATTTCAATGGGCGCCTTTGTAGTGCGACGCCAACGTCGGCCTCATAACGTCGATGTGGGTATCAGCTCAGGGGTGGGTAAACTAGGGGGTTACTGTAGCAGCCGAGTGCCCGTACTAAACTTTCGTTTCTATCATGCCATAGATATTCATTGGGTAACTAATATCTGATTAATCGTTCTACGTTACTCATAAACTCGGGCTTAATAGTGCAGAGACATTGACAAATCAAGGCTATTTTTCAGAGTGGCTTCAGTAGTAACCAGGCGGCTACGCACGCTATCGCGTGCGCTAGGGGCTCTAGCCATGAGAAACGGAGCCACATGAGCTGATTTTCGTTATATCGGATTTATGAGTTTCCGCTCAAATCCCGCCTCCTGTGGGCGGGGTCTGGTCCTGCCACCCACCATAAGTGTTCCAATCCTGTCGCCTGTACTCCTACCAAGTTTGAACTTTCTAGGTCCATGAGGACAGGAGCTATGAATCTTCGCCCAAACCCCGCCCTCTATGGACGGAGTCTGGTTCTGCCACCCTTTCTCCAAGCCGAGTTATAAATGCTTTCATAAGGCATTGCATTTTTGGAGAACGCCCCGCTCATTGGGGGTGGGTCTCCCCAGTTATATCTAACTTACCAATGCAGACCTCTAGCCACCCTTACACCCCAATTTTGAAGCCGTCTCGTGGCTGAATTTGAAACCATGGTCCTCAGTTCAGATCATTTCGACGCACGCCACGCCTACTATGGGCGGGTATCCGCCAAGCTGATGTGTGCTTTATACTTCTCGGGACATGGCTCACTCATCCCACGCTTGACCCGTCTCTACAGGCAGATCTAAAGGAGCTAAGGAATTTCGTGACAGACATACAGACAGACGACAGACAAACAGACTAGGCGTTTTATAAGCAGGATAGTGTCACGGTGCAAAATTGTGTTATCTTTGATATCTGGGTTCATAAATCGCATTCGCTAATGGAAATGATCTCCATGATTTATGATCAAGTTGGAATAAGATTACTGTTGCAAGTATGCTTAGCAACAGACGTGATGTAATGAATGGAATGTAGTTATTGTGATGAAGTGTGTGGTTTTTATTACGTTGAAAGGTTGTTACATAAAAAGAGAAAACATTTGTCAAATATTCCATGTCAAAGGCACTCTGTAAAGGTTCCAATCACTACATTCATGCAATGAATCAGTTGTAGACGGGAAACTTGGTTGAAGCAGGCATCGCTTTGTGTTGCTGCAAACGCGCTATCATCATGAACATCTCTCATCTGTTGGTTCTGCCCTGTTGGATCCGCAACTTACCCTGGGCCTCACCATCATGCTCTTTCCTTTTTCTTCAATACTGTGGATTTTTAGGTCATGATGGTCCATACTGTCGCGATAGTCGACATTGTGGACGTGGAGCTGCGCTGTCTCCAGACTTTCTGTTGCCATGGGTGAACTTCTCACCAATGTTCCCATTGGATCGAAACATGACTTCATCTGGCCGTCCACCACAGCCGCCACCGCCAACTTCACAATCCCATCACTCCACTCATTCGAATCCTTACAGTCTGTTTTATTTTTCATTATTTTTTGGTTTGCGTGCATTTTGATTGTGACTTACTATCAGGTCATCCATTGCTATACAAGAGCAGCACACAAGGTGTAGGCCACCATGGTGCTACGTCTTCATCACGGCGGACCGTCTCTCTCAGCTCGTCTAGTTATAGGCCTCCGAGCACTTATCCGACAAGCAGATCCAAGTACAGTCGAAGAACTTTTTCTTTGTTTGCAACTGTCAACGCTTCATTTTCTAGCACTAGTATGTCACTGTATCAAAGCTCGAGTCAGACAGTTGGGGTGGCGAGTAATCAAAAAACACGCAAACCCTACTTCATGCCGTATATGAGCCTTGAAGCAGTAACAAGAGGATTGGCTAATGGCGACTTAGTGAAGGTGTGCGTTTAAGCTTCCAGTTTACATTTTTAGCTTGGATACAGGATAGCGGAGGTAGAGGATGAGGGACTTTTTTGAAACGCGTGTACATTTGCGCAAAAATTGCCTTTACTATGCAAAACCAAATAACATAAAGGCTGATTTTATTGTCTTTTCCCCAATCGTATCTTGTGTATGGCTGGTAGAACAGATCGATTGTAGGACAGGTTGGTATTATACATGCGGTTGTACTATCTCTTGTCATGAACTAAATGCAAAATATTTCTCTTGTTCAAATGTTCAAATTAAGAATGCTGCAGTATTACGTGGTCCTAAGGCAATTTACAGCGGCAATCGCAAAGTTACATATTCTAAAATTCATTTGCTACAAAACAGTAGGATTTTGCACTCATATCATCGCAATCTATTCAGGGTTCGCTTTGTGTGAATCAGCGTAATTATGAAGAATCTTATGTGGACAATCCCGATGGCGATGACCAGCTGGACCTTCTCATTCTTGGCGTCCATGATCGAAATAGAGCATTGCATGGTGATGTGGTTATTGTGCGCGTTAAAGAACGCATGAACTGGGTGGTAAGTCAAGCTCGATGTGTGCAAAAAAAAATGAAAATTTTCGCTATATTTGTTAAGATCCGTGAGAATTTGTACCAAGCATGGCGCGCTGGCCATTTAAATGTCTCTCGCGAAGACAATGGGCAGCCGATCACAATTCCGCCTGTAGCGGCTCCTAAGTCGGACGATCTCGTTGAAGTGAGTTAGTAGTTCATTTTCAGAAGTTGTAGAACTAAAAATGACAACGCGTACTCAACCTGCTATTAAAGAAGCGCGTAGAAGTAATGATTGCATCTGGTGAAGTCCTAACTTCGTTTACTCAACAGCTGTGGACGTGAACTAAGGCGCGGTTCTCAATAAACTAAACGTAGTTAATCCTCTGCTTTCACCTATCGTTCTACTATAATCGAACCTTGAAAGGTCTCAATCGGAGGACTGGCTGATCCACATATCAGAAAGGCGAGCCTGAATCTCAAAATTCCTGCAAATAAAGAGCGTAAGTATAGTCGACAGGCAATGGTCATCATTGGAGCTCAGGTATATAGGAGCGCATTCTATGTAAAATGTGTGCCGGAGTAGAAATTCTACATGAGCCTACCTAGTATAAGTTTGGCTTTATTATTCAGCTCGAAATAGCTCGACGGGAGTCTCTATCCTCCCAACTTGCAGCCACTCTGCCTATCGTTCATCCTAGCCTACCTCCTCCAGATGTCCAGGTGAGGTCGTTACATCTTCTATTCTTATATAAACAAACCTTTCGCAGAAAACTATTGATTCACTATCGATTGGTCGCATGGGTGACTTTGGTGCTTCAACAAGCGCACAGTTGGCAAGAAAGCTCCCCGGAGTAGCGAAGCGAACTCAGATTGTCTCAAGTGGGAAGAGAGCTGCATACCGAACTCTATCGGAAATGCCCGATGAAGATTGGGGTGTACCAGATGTGTGTCTTCAGAAGACTGCAGAGGTGGTTCTTACATCTCATTAGATTTCATCTTCCTGTTCTTGATTTCGATTAGGAGCAGCCCTTTTATTTCTGCTCTTTATTCTTTTCATCGGCTGGATTCTGCTACTACACAAACGTGTATTATTTCCTAAAATGAGGTTTCTAGGTGATGTATATAATGGAGATGAAGAATTGTCGCGCAGCAATGGGTCAGCTGAAGGTGATGACAGACGGAAATCGCAATTGGGCACTTTTCTCGCCCACTGACTCCCGCATGCCGCGCATGATGATACCGGCTGATCAGTTGCCTTCTGGATTTTTCGAGAGGCCACAAGTAGAGAAATTTGTTGATAGGCTTTTTTTAGTAGTAGCTTGGCTAAGTTTCATGTTCAGGATTTTGCTAAATTCATGTTCGTCGCAAGAATGGTGGAATGGCAAGCAACTGCTCAGTTTGCGCGAGGGAAATTAGAACGTACGCTTGGTGTAGCTGGAGATGTAGAGGTGAATGAGGCTGCCTACCTTTTGAGAACATTTGAGAACATGCTTTACTGCTATTTCGAAATATTGAATGTGAAGGTTGGCTGGTAAATGGACGTTAAGGTGGACTGGTCAGTAAGTATCCTTGTCTGTTCATGTTGGGGTAGACCTTTTTTTGATTGACTTCTTTCTTGCTGCCGCAGCGCTTAGTGAGTTCCATAAATTTTGCCACTCAGATGCCACATTTTGCCTTAGTTGGTAGGATTCATTCCCTTTTTTATAGCATACCATTCGCTATTTCTCGCAGAGGTTCATTCTATTTCTATGGTTCAAAACATAAGCATCATTTTGCATTCCACTCGTTCTACCGAACATCCTATCGCAGTCAGTGGTTCAGTTCTCTCCTTATAAGATTCCTCACAAAATCATCATACGTCATGAAATAGCAATACAGGATTTCAGTGAACACATGTCTCGATCTGTTGTGCTCGTGCCTTGCAGTCGGTCTTAACTAGGTTTTCAGGCTGAAACCGAAGGTCTGCTGTTCTCCAATAATGTCGACACACGTGAATTTTCCATGTCCGTGATGCATTGCCTTCCGATTTTTGAGACGAAGCAGTGGACCATAGATGAGGTTGTCCAGTTTTTTAAAATAGTCTTCCTTTGGAGAGTACCTTCAGAAGGAAAAATTGGGCGAGGTTTTCGATGAGCACACGATTCCTCTGACACAAACTTCTTTATTATTTGTAACGCATCAGTACTTCTTCAGCATATGTAGTCAATATAAGCACCGGAAACAAATGTTGAAGAGGTACCGAGGTATTATGGATAATAGGTATTTCAAAGAAATCGTGTATTGGTCAAAAGCTTGTGCCCCTCGCCGTAGAAACTTTCAGCTCGTTCGCTTCTGCTTTCTGATTGGTAAAGTCGACGTTGACAAATTCAATTTTCAGAAGGAATTTAAATATCGCCGTGATCTTCGTGATAGCATTATATTCACCATTAGCGCAAGAGATTCACACGAATTAGATGATGCTCTGTCTATCGAAGAATTAAGCGATTGTGACGGTAATGGAACTCCTGGATTTGAGGTTAGTTATGAGGGAGTTGATGTGTTTGACGGCTGGCGCGAGTTGGCAGTAGTAATTCTTCGGGCGGTAATTCACTCCTTCGAATCTATTTTGAAGTTTATCCAGTTTTTTTTTCTAGGTTGGTGTTCACATTGCGGATGTATCACACTTCGTATTTGAGAACACTGAATTGGATGCATGGGCTGCAAATAGGGCTTGTACTGTGAATCTTGTTCATAAGGTGTGTAAAGTGGCGAAGATTATTTAAAGTTGCGTGCTTTATTGAGAGTGACGACAGTCATGTTTCATGTGAAAACATTTGAGTAGCCACTGTTCCAGTCAATTCCGATGTTGCCGAGAGTGCTCACTGAAGATATGTGCAGTCTGATTCCTGGCAAAGATCGTCTTGCTCTATCAGTGATGTGGAAAATGGATAAGACTGGAACCATTGTCGAAGAATGGTTTGGCAGGACAATCATCCGTTCGCGGGTCCATCTTGGTTATGAACATGTACAGGTACGGTGGGAAATATGTGGCGAATTCATAAACGCAGGATCGTTACTTTCTGTGTGAACTCTTGTTTTGTTTGTACGCATTTTTTTTCATCATCGACATTATTAAGAACTTCATCGAAAGTCCAGAAAAGTCATTTGAGGACGACGAGTATCCGAAAGTTGGAGATGGAGCCTCTCTAACAGAAATAAGGAGGAAGGTAATCATGTTCCACCATATTTGAAATACCGATATTATACGGCGAGTAGTAATGTTGGCCTTTTTGAACCTTTGAAGTTAATTTTAATAGTATACTGTACAATCATAGATCTTCAGGGAAGTGTATTTGTTGTTAAATTAACAAAGAATTCTAGTCGTAGTCAGTCTTGGTCATTTATCTTTTACAGTGCTAAGGCATTGACGTTGAATGTATGCAACGGTTGGTCAGGCTACGTAGTCTGACACATGAGGAGTAGAATATGTTTCGTAGTATCATGACATATAATCTGTCGAACAATCCTTTCTCGCGCGTATCTTTTAGGTAATGCAATTGCACATGCTCGCTCGTCGTTTACGGTCAACTAGAGTGAAAAATGGTGCACTGCGTATCGAGCAGCCAAAATTGGTCTTTTCGCTGAATCCTGAAACGAAGCTGCCTTATGCGGTCAAAGCCGAAGAGGTCTTGTTTTTTCCATCGTTCTATACAAGGGAAACACGAAAACACTTCCATGGCATCATTTGAAAAGAGGGGCTTAGATTTTTAGCCACAAGATTCGCACAAATTAGTGAAGGAGTTTATGCTGTTGGCAAACATTGCTGTGGCAACGAAAATAGAGGCTCACTTTCCGAAGACTGCATTCCTGCGACGCCATTCCCCACCAAAGCAAAAGGTGCTGCGCGAAGTGGTGAGTTAGCCAAATGTTCTGAGTATTGTAAGTTACTAACTAGTTGCAGGTCATAAGTCCACCCAATGTTTTGGAGTGTGTAGTAGCTTTCAGGGTTCCTAGCTATTTCATTGAATGAAGTATGAAAGGTTCACGAAGAATGAGGGGTGGTCTGAACTAAGTAAATTCGAAGACGTAATATCTTGGTTTTCAATCCTCAAAGCATTTGTTTCGTTTTTATGGTTTTTGTACGAAGTATAATAATCCTTCGAACCCTGTTGTTTCAAAGCTCAGCATTCCCCTTCGGCTCAGAAAGAATTGGAGAAAGACACACTGCTAATGGTGACAACTCGGAAAAATTTTTTGACATCTTTCATTGTAAGGAACTACCTCATTTAGATCGCTGTTAAGGTATACATCAACTAAAATGAACAATACTTCTACCCAATACAAAATTTATCGTCCTTTTTGTGATTATGAGGGAAAGGAGAGTTGAACAGTAAGGTGGAAGAGCTTCTTGTGATTCATTTTTACGTCTGTCACCAGGTTGGGTAGATGTTCGAGGGTTTCCTATCTATTTCCATTACATTCTTCAACGTACGTGAACGAGTTAGGCTGACGCGAACCGCTCGAAGGCCTGATGTTGTGATGATGCGTTTTGTCGTCTACTGTCCTCCATATGTTCTACATAATATTCCATGTGCGCACAATCAATGCTATCCCCGAACTTGTAAAATGATTGACCGTTATGTTTCAGCTTGAAGTATGCGAGAAAATTGGCTTCCCATTGGATGCGGCATCTTCAGCTCGACTTGCCTCATCATTAAGCAAATTTCAAGGAGGAAATTCGCTGTTGCAGTCCATAAATCAGGTAAAACTTGTTGCTTGATTGACTGTTGCTAATAAGAGTAAGAACTCATTCCTATGATCAATATTATAGGTGTTATCAATGTTGTTGGCGAAACCAATGCAGATGGGCTATTACCTCTGTGCAGGTTCGGCGAAAAAGAAAGACGAGTATCATCATTACGCATTGAATGTACCGCTGTAAGTTCGAGGTTGTTGTTCATTTTACGATAGGATTACTTCTCCCTTTGTTTTGTTTTTACACAATCATTGACAGCTATGCAGAAATGGGAGCATCTGCGTATCTTCTGTTTTTCTGTTCGCTTACTCCATCGCCCTTATTCCTGTCATGGTTAAACGGTAGCGAAGTTTAGGTGTCGCGTTAATGAGAAGTTCAGCCTTATAATACTTAAGAGTCGTTCGTAATGTCGACATCGGTAAACCAAAGAATAGCAAAGCCGACGAGAAGTAGAGAAATCTGCAATCAGCAGCATTGTCGCCATTTCACCAATTGCTGATTCCCATCAACTATACAACCGGAGCTAGCAGCGAACTTTTCGTCCCGTGTTTTCACGAATATATGATGATGAAAAGCAACTGTGAGGCTGCCGTGTGTCTACAAATCTGCCTGCAGCGAAGCTCGTGAAACCTAACCGGGTGTTGAGAGAGCTTCTTGTACTGCGCTGGATTGTGTATGCAAGCCATGGAAGCAATTTGATTGTCTTATAGATCATAGATTCCGTTGCTTATTGGCTCTCTTCAGGTTTTAGACCGCGTTACCATAGCATGGATTCAGTCAGTGTGCAAAATCTCGGAAAATCTCTCCTATTTCTAATTCTAGGTATACGCACTTCACCTCGCCAATGCGGCGTTATGCAGACATAATTGTACATCGTCAGCTGGCTGCCGCTCTTGGTTACTGCCCACCAACCGAAAAGACTGTTGCTGATTTGGAGAGGCTTGTAGGTGCTCAAGTTACTTCAACATTCTAGCATGTGTATAAACCGTTCAATTAATCAGGCCCAACATTGTAACGATAAAAAACTAGCGGCTAAGGCGGTAAGCGATTCGAGTGATGACACGTTCTTTGGCTTAATTGTGAAGGTAAGTCGGTTGTTCATGTTTCCAATTTCGATTTTCTTGGACTTTATGTGCTCTTCAACTCACATGTCTGAAGTTTCACCTAAGATCTCTAAGTATTTTGAAAGAAATCACCTGAGCTCCATCCTTTTCCTTTTTTCTTTTCTAAAAGCAGCTTTTCTCAGCAAAATGGGCCCATCGAAGCTCGTGGCGTTGTGATCAGCGTGATGGATGCTTCGTTTGACGTGTTGGTCTTAAAATATGGTGTAGTAAAAAGAGTCTATGTGAATGTGAGTTTCTGCTACTTCAAGCTCATTCCTGAGGGAACACATTACATGTTTATGATGGATAGTTATCTGATAATTAATTACATTGTAGAGTAAACTAATACTGTCGCATATCAATTAGTGTTGATATTTAGCGCCTGGACATGGCGAGAGATCCTATTTTCATCGACGGCCCACCTGCTCAGTTGACTTTGTTCTGGAATCCGCCCCTAGCTGGAGGACAAGAGCGCAACAACGCGGTGATCGAGCAGACGATTCAAATGTGCACGGTGGTGGACGTGATACTAACAGCGTTACCTGAACCGACCAAGTATCAAGCTCTGATTAGAATGCGTCGACAGTCCGAAACGCACACTCTGCTTGAGCTCATGGAAGGCACGGCCTGAGTTTTACAGATTGCTTAGTGTTCTATTGAGAATGCAGAGAAGAGTACCTAGTGATGTTTTAGTCAATAATCTACATAGTTTTTATTCCATAAAAATGTCTGGTGTCAATCGTTTTAATCATCTATTTAGGTGGTTATTCCCACAAAGATGTGGTTGTTGTCAAAATTCTAATCCTTTTTTGGTTACTTATCATGTAAATACGTAGTCGTCATGTGTTGCTTTCCAATCCTCATTTGTTCTGTGATGTTTTGTTGTATTTGAGTAGAAGTTTTTGTTGTAATTTCAGAGTCACTTGAGAGTTCTATTTGGTTATTAAACGTTGTTGAAGAAAACCGAAATGTTAAAATTCGCGTTCACTAACCGCTTGGAATTTCTTGAATAGTGGTTGACTGAATCAAAAGAAACGCCTCAGAACAGAGCGAGTTTCTTGGAGACGTTCTGAACTATGCGCGTGGTGGTGGTTGTCGTTAAAAGAGGAAATCACACAAAAATCAGGAACTTGCTTACGGTTTCCAACGGAGGTCATTTCGAGGAAAAGGCGCCTGGCGGAAATCACTAGATCCATCACCCGTGAGTGTAGTTCCGCGTAGGAAGCGGCGCGAGTAAGAAATTTTGCTGGAAACATTGCGCCCGACGGAATCGTGACATCTTTTCCCACTTTATCTCCAAGTTGGTGGGCAATCGTTCCGACCAGTGCTATGCTTCGCTACTGTGATTGTGTGTAATCACTCTGACAGAATCTGACGTCTTCCCCAAGTGGATGCTTTCTTGTTTGGATGCTTGAATGGATCAATACAAGCGGACCTCTTTGTATCCACCTTTCGAGTATCTTCTACTTATCCGGCTCATGCGATCGTGCGAGTATGCAAGTCAAGCATCTAATTAATTTAATAAACTCTGAGCAGTGGAAACGAGTGCTCCCTTAGGAATTTCTAGCACGAACCCTTCAAATATCATAAGAAAAAGGCACTGGCTGCTTTCATAGTGGCGTGCAAGGCGAGGTAGTGCTAGGAGGGAGGAGGGAGGCAGACCGTCGGTCGACGCGGTCACGTCGCGCCCAAGCCCCTTCGAAGGGCTGAAAATAAAGAAAAACAAGATCAAAAACCAAACAACCAGAGGCTTGTGCGAATGGTCTTTGATCTTGTTTTTCTGGTGCTAAGTGGGTTGGGGGAAGGGGGGGCTACGCGGCGGCGCGGCGCCTTTTCATGTCCGCGCCCTCTCCGGCGAGATAGTAGACAAGGAAGGATAGGCTAGCCCGTAATGGTGTTTAGGGACGTTTCATAGCTCTTTTATGGGTGCTAAGTGGGTTGGTGGGGGCCACGCGGCGCCTTTTCATGTCTGCGCTCTCTCCGGCGAGATAGTAGTACTGGGCCTGAGTTTGGGAAGGGATGGTGAGGTTGTACTGAAGTGTTTCGTTATTCAAAACAAATTACCTCTTGGCACATGTTATTCGCTTGCATACTGTGGATACTCTTCTTCTGAGCCCATAAAACCTATTGGTGCTAAGTGGGTTGGGGGGACCACGCGGCGCGGCACCCTGCGCTCTCTCCAGCGAGATAGTAGTGGGCCTGAGTCTGGGAAGTAATGGTGAGGTTGTACTAATGCGTTTCGTGATTCAAAACGAACTAACTTTTGGCACATATTAATATGCTTGCATATTATGGATACACTTCTTCTGAGCCGGTAAAACTATTTTTTGAGAAGGGGAGGGGCTCTGGGGGTGGGTGAGATGGTTGCTCGTGCAAAAAGCTGAGATGAGATAAAAGTTGAACGTCCAATAGGCCCACCCACCCCGGAGCCCTCTCCCTCTTCCTAAAACTAGGTGAAAAATACACAGTTACAACATAAAAAACTATGAAACGTCCCTAAACTCCTTTTCGAGCTTCCTTCTCTACTATCTCGCTGGAGAGCGCATGGTGCCGCGCCGCCTGCCGCGCCGCGTGGTCCCCCCAACCCACTTAGCACTCGTTTTTCTTTGTTTTCAGCCCTTCGAAGGGGCTTGGGTGCGACGCGACCGCGTTGACCTACCGTCTGCCTCCCTCCTACACCCTAGCACTACCTCGGCTGGCACGCCGGCACGCTGGCGGACTTTGAAAGCAGCCACTGGTTGGTTTATGTTGCATGTTTATGTTGATGTTTGTCTAATGTTCACATGTATCACCTGTCGCCCCGCCTCTTCATTATCGATTTCCGAGCGCCCGTCTCCACTCGTCCTTCTCGCGAGCCACCGTAGTCCAGTGGATCGTCCTCATTGGCTGCTTACAGACCTCAACGATCCATCCGACCAACCTTCCGACCGTCGGTTCAACGCGTGAGCGATGGCGGTCGCGTGCGTGCTGCGACGGCGGCGCCTGACCGTTTTTGGCAACACTTGGTATGGGTACATACGTGCGTCCGAGGATGCGCGTGGCCAATTGCGCGGCGAAGTTCGTGGCGATTCGAACGGCTCTGGCGCCTATTATTGGGGCACAAACTTGAAGTAGAGTTGTTAAGTAAGGTTAGCCGATCCTACTAATCGAGTCTACTTCAAATTTGGGCCCCAATGATAAGCGCTAAACCCGTTTAAATAGTCACGAAGTTCGCCGCGCGATTTGCTGCGCGCATCGTCGGACGCACATAAGTTCCGCCCCCCGGCAACACTAGTTCACGTGCTAGAGCTGTCAACGCTACTCTCGTGCCGCCGTCGCAGCACGCGTTGTACGGACGGACGGACGGTCGTCGAAGTCTGAAAGCGGTCATCCGGGGAACATGGGTCATATCATTTCTATTACTAATAAGCTTCGTGAAGAATTTTGACTATCGGCGGCAGTCCTGTTTTACGTTCTGAATTCAGCAACCGCTCCAATCCAAAGGTCATCATGATATCGTTAACATGTCCGGCCCACCCGATCCTCGATTTCTTGGGAAAAGATACCCTGATCTTCGTTCATTGACGGAGCTCCGAAGATCGCATTCCCTTCTGCACTTGAGTGTATAGGAAAGTTTTGAGCATCGTTCTTCCTAAAGCGCGCTGAATAACGCTGACAGCATGCTCATCCTGCTTTCGTAGAATCCAAGACTCCTAGGCGTCGTCAAAGCGTGAAGGACAGCTGCGTCGAAAAGGTGAGCCGGATGTTGTTTGCCTTCTTCACTACTCCCTTGGCATTCTTGATGCTCCCCATGCCGCGCGTTTCCGTCTGCTCAGCATCGAAGGTCGGTCGTTCATTACGTTGATGCACGACTTAGTTACACATTGCTAGAGCTTCGGACATATCCATTCCGCTTACCGTGAAGGGAGCACTAGGTTCCAATCCGTTTTTCATGAACATCGTCTTCGTTAGGTTCAGTCTTATGCCGTCTTTCCACAATAATTATCAAACTCGACCAGCATTCGTTCCGCTTGCTCGATGTTATAACACGGAGTCGTCTGCAAAGCGGAGAAGATGTAAGTAGCATCCGCCCACCTTTACTTCCAAGGCCGCTATCCCCTTCACTGCCAAGTCTTCCCATCCCAAATAGTGTTCTAGGGAGCGGCATTGTAAAGAACTTGAAATGGATAAAGGCAGAATTTTCAAAACACACGAAATTGCGAATGCACTCGGCCAACTGACTTTAGGGTGGAAAATCGTTTGCACTAGGCCGCGAAACTCGTGGCATAACGCTCTTCGCAGTCAGTCGACGTTAGTCATTGGCATCTTTCATAGTCCACGACCGGTCGCTAGCGACTGGTCGCTCGACTGGTCACTCGACTGATCGCGCCGCTGGTCGCTCGATCGGTCGAGGAGGCCGCGCTAGTTATGGGTGTCGCCGTGGAC